>BQNB010015073.1:0-72103 GCA_026074375.1 Tanacetum coccineum
AAGTACATTTACTGATATACTATTGGGTCTAAGTCCCTATTCGACCCAACTTACTATGTTGCCTAATTTATCATGAACCGTTAATTTCTTGATCAATTAGATTGGTTGAGGGAGCACGAATGTTATGGATAGATCTATCGGGATTGACATCCCTGTTTGTCTTGGACTGACATTAGTCAAGCAAACACAGTTTCATTTGAGTCAGTTACGATTGTCGTAGGTTGAACATCTGCATGGGCTTATCTATGATAATACAAGTTAACGCTTCGGTGTCATGAGCTTAGACAATAGTAAATACTTTTCATTATGACATATAGGATTTCTATATTTCATGCTATGGCTATAAATCTTTTGGTTCATCACTATTATCAAACAACAAAACCTATGAACTCGCCAACTTTATGTTGACACTTTAGCAATGTTTTTCTCAGGTGATCTATATTACGGAATATATGGAGTCTGCATTGGTATATTATCATGTAGAGGTCTATCTCTCGTATCAAGTCCTCTTCACGCAATGAAGTCACAAACCCCAAATCTAGTCTTCCGCTGCAGTGAATTTAGGGGTGCAAACCGAATGGATATAGCAAATCAATCAATCATTGTTAAAATATGATATTTAGCTCAAAATTGACTCAGGGGTGCTTGTTATAGAATATATGGTGAGCTTGTTAGCTTAATTATGTATGGGTGATTTTCAAGAATTTGTATTTTCTAACTTCCTATTACGGTGCATTGTTTGTTATATATCATAATTGTTGATGTAATGTTTTATTTTCAGTTTCACTAAATGTTTTTATTGGTTCGAATTTTTTCTCGAGTTGAATTATCGCATGTTATAATCGTTTGCAATTACATATTGATCTCTTCACTTACCACACTATCGCATATCGTTAATTATCTACCGCAAGGAATTTCCATTGCTATGCACCTGTACATTTCTACTCTTAAAAAGATATGCATTTAATATGTGATTAAAGAAACGCACAAACAAGTACATTACAATCACACAAGCGTGTTCAAATCTTCTGAAAATATATACTCATCTTAACAGTGTCAAAATCTTTTACAAATATAGGATCGATTTGAAATACTTCAAACTTTTACTTTGATAAGTTTAGAAATGAATGTCCAAAAACTCTGTTAGCAAGTAATGACCGCTTTTGCTCCTATGGAAGTTGGAACGGTTTTCGAACCTACTAAGGCTTCGTTTGATGTAGAGGTAAACACGTACAACTACAAAAGTTTTGTTAAAAAGGAGTCTACACCTCAAATGCGAAAACCAAAAAGTTTTACATGAGGAGTAACGTGTTTAGTTATGTTTATCACATTATTACATAAATTGATGTAATGTTTATCTTTTATTTTCACTAAATGTTTTTATATGTTTGATACATGTTAATAATTTTTTCATCAATGTTCAATTATTGCATGTTATAAGCGTTTGCATTTACATTTTGACATTTTCACGTTCTATTTGAACCTTACACGGAAAAACTTACCATAATATCGCTTATCGTTAATTACCGGCCGCTAGGAATTTCCGCCGTAAGGCGCGGGTACTCGCCTAGTTTTATTACTAATGCTAAAGGTTAAATGATTGCCTTAAATATGTGATTGTTATATTGAATGCACCATTATGTCCTAATGCATTGTTGAAGGAAGTTGATATTTACACAAAATAGATATTACTACTTCCACAGGAATTTGGTGCCAATGTAAATTTATGCCCTCCATACCCTTTTACATTAAACCTTTTTATGTGCTAAACGTTTCAGTTCCGGTGAACTCACCCATCACATACCGTTGCAGGGACACTATCCTGTTTCTACGTTCCACATAAAATCACGTGTAACAATTAAACAGATCTATACACTTTTCATCATGATGCACATCTATATTTGGCTAATTCATATTCCTCTTTTATATGTTTAAAAAAAAGAAAATCATTATTTATTTGATCAAAAACTGAAAACAGATATCAGAATTGTTTTTACCAATTTAAGTGGGTAGTTATCGTGTTAGTACAATTCTATCATCAATGGCATCTCAAGTTTCCTTTTTTTACAATTCTCAAATCACTACCGTCCTCTCGACGAATGTAACACTGCTAATCATTGAGACGCTACAACACCATAAGCTAGCTCCGATGGTGTCCATAGAGTACATATGCACCGTTGTATCATCAATAGTTACTCACTGCATGATCAACTTGTAATAAATTTATAATGATATCAATCTTTATCATTTTCTTGTGTTCGCGGAATGCTTCATTCTAGTCCCCAACTGATTAGATGATTTCTTTGATAGGTAGATGAGTTCCAAAAGTGATTGGGAATCGTGAATGCAAACTTTGATTATATGTGTGATATACTTTTTCATCTTAGCACAGGGAAACACGATGGAATTGAGATTTGAGAGTGAATAGCAACGCATGGCAAAAGTTTAGTCAGACAAATACGGTAAAAGCTAAGAAGTATATGGAGGGTATAAAATTAAATTCACGTAAATTTTATGGGGATGAAGTAAAATCATCCGTGTAAATATCACCACCCGTTGTTGAAAGACACAATCTCAACCCTAAAACTTAGACGCTTCATTTTTAATTTCCTAATTAACAAAACCGTTTTACACATGTCACAATGTGGCGCATGATATTTCTGGGAAAAATTGATTGCAAATGGCTTTTTAAAACTGTGTTTCTTATAAACAAGGGCGGAGTCAGGATTTTTAGTTAGGGGGGCCTGACAATGCTTAATGCAAAAAGTCATAATGATAAGGGGGCTCAATGTAAAAAACTAGTAGAAAAGCAGCTTGCAATATAGATAATTAATGAATAAAATAGGCTACTTAGGGGTGGCTCAGCACCCACTAGTCCCCCTACTAGCTCCGCCCCTGCTTATAAAAGATAGATGGATAGATTTTCTAAACATTACTTTATTCACTTTCATACACTATGTCATCGTTGTTTCGTTCTGTCAATTCTCACTTTCATACACCATTTTATTCTCAGTTTTCTGCATTTAAATTTTTGTTATCTTTGCCTTCCGAAAAAAAATTTAAAAGCATCATGTTGAACCATGCATTGGGTTATCTATCTCTCCATAATTCACATATTTGGCTTATGTTAGTTAAAACAAGATGACAAACTATATATTAGAATTACCAAAAGTTAGATTCTCTATTACGACATGACATGAATGGCTCAATTATAAGTACAATTCGGATGGGCACTGGTGCATGACGTGCATTTTCTTTACGTCAATATTTTTAGTAATTGTTAATTACCTTATACGTATAACATAATCACATTGATACGATTATATCTTACTTACGATAGTAAATCATTGTTAATTACATTTATGATGATTAGGCACGATAGCCCAGTGATTTGTACACAACATCCTTTACTATTTCCATGACATATATTTTTTAGTTAATGGTATCCTTTTTGAAGATATATTCTTACTTAATAATCATTAACAATATGATCATGGCATATGTCAAAATTAGTAGAGTGGGTTAAGAAAAAGAAAGGGTTAATACACAAAAAATGTTATTAAAGTTTGACCAAATGTTCACCTATGTTACTAAAGTATTTTTGGTTACAAATAGGTTACTCATGTTATGTTAACCGGTTACATAAGTTACCCATAATGTTTTAACCTTAACTTTCCGGTTGAGTGTCTACGTGTCTAGTGACGTGTATTTTTTTTAAAACATTGAATTATTAAAAGGGGGATAATCCTAGGGTTCACACATTCTTCACTTCCATTTCCTCTCGATACTCCCAATTTCTCTCAAAAACCTAATCAATAAATTAATCTAATAAATTGTGTTTAGGGTTTTCATCTTCTCCAATAAAGGTATGTATGGGTCTTTAATTATTGTATTTCTATGTTTTGAGTCATTGTTTAATCTTAATTTAAAAATTAGGGTTTTCTAAATTTATGGGTTTGATTAAAGTAACACACTTTCTTGTTTTATATATTTACAGATTCAGAATCTCAACCATCTACTTTTTTGATCAAATATCATTAGGGTGGCGTGTTTGTAAGATATCCTCTTTTGTATAAGTATAAAATCCTTTCTGAAATACCCGATGTTGATCTTGTTTCATTAGGTTTAGCTGCTTTTATAAATCAATTGAAGACTCAATGTACCGGTTCTGTGAAGTCTATTTTTAATTTGGTTCCTGGCATAGAGTTTCACTTAGGATTAAAACCCTTGAAATATGATACTGACTTTGATGCTTTTGTCCAATGTGGTGTTAATCATGACCATGTCTTGCATGTGTATTCTTCTAGCTCTGAGTTTGACTTAAAAATAAACAAAATAATGATAGTGGAAGTGAGTTAAATGATGATGATTATAATGTTTATGGTTATGCTTTGACTCATTTCTACATTCGTGCAATTTTTTCGCTCCGCTACGCCATTTTGTTGTGGCGTATAAGGTGCGGTAAGTTCTCTGTGAATACCATATTCTCCACAAAAAATGATAAATTCTGTTGACATGAACTCTCCTCCCCTGTCTGTTCGAAGAACTTTAATATTCCTGCCACTTTGTTTCTCCACATAAGATTTATACTTCTTGAAATAATCAGATGCTTCTAATTTATTTTTAAGAAAATACACCCAACTCATTCTACTGTAGTCATCAATAAAGTGTAGAAAATAACGACCTATAGAATCAACGGACATCGGACCACATAAGTTGGCATGTATCAAATCAAGGAAAGTTGTACCTCACATGGAATATCTTACAAAAAATGATGGTCTACTTTGATTTCCATATACACAATCCTCACAAAAATCAATAGTATCAATTTTGGGCAGGCCTATAACAATACCTTTATGTTCTAGAAATTGCAATCCATTTATATTTAGATGACCATATCGTAAATGCCATATGTTCTTGACACTCGCTCCAGCAACTAAATCAAAGCTCTCAACCATGGATATGTCAAAAGGAAATATTCTATTCTAACTCACTTTGGCAACTATCTTTCCTGATTTTTTGTCTTTGATAACACATGAATCATCAAATAATATAGAATCAAATTATGAGCTAAAGAAGGAAAATGCTCAACATGATAGAGAAGTCTGACATTACATTGTGTGGTTTTAATTGCAATATAACTTTCCCTTCAACTTTTATTTTCCAGTCATTCCCCAATGTCACTTCCTTTCTTTGTGATTCGTCAAACTCTTTGAACATGGATCTTGCACCACACATATGATTTGAGCACCCACTGTCAATATACCAAACATTATTTTCTTTATTTGATGCATTAACGAGAATAGGCCGTAAATAATCTCTCCTTTGAAGTTTCGCTAAAATTGGCACGGTGTTGCTCTCTTTTCGGTTTGCTCTAACAATCAACATCTCTATGTCCATGCTTCTTGCAGTGTTGATAGTGTATGGAACCTCTTTTCCGTTTGCTCCAGCAATCAACATCTTTGTGGCCATACTTGTTGCAATTTCGCCATTGAATGGGGTTCCTATTTTGTCTTTCATCAGACTCACTTCTTCCTGTTAGGGATTTTGTAATAGATAGTTACTACTAGTAGGTATGTAGTTCCTACTGGTAGAGCAAAAGTTTACTGCTGGTAGGTATGTAGTTCCTACTGGTAAGGATATGTTTATAGTTAGTGCTGGCAGAACAAAAGTTTCCTGCTGGTAGTACAATATTAGTCCTGGTAGTATTATGCTTACTCCGGGTTGATAGTAAAAGTTAGTTAGTGATAGGGATATGCATGAGATATCCTAGGAAGTGATAACACTTATCACTTTAGCTTTTAGCGAGTCTTAAGGAAACAAGTAGTTAGGGTTTCATGGTTATTTAAGAAACCTACGGCCTTGGATGAAGGTGATTGAATTCATTAGAAAAAACACGTTTATTATCAATAGAAAAGATCCATAGAGGATCATTATTTTTAGTAATTCTTTAACTCTGTTGTTTATATTCCGCGTAAACAATAGTTTCATTTGTTAGAGTCTCTCTTAGAGTTGCTTGTGATTACATAAGTGCTCTACAACCTCAACAGGCGTAAAGATCTATCTAGGGCTGGACCTACAAGTGGTATCAGAGCCTGGAGAGAGCCTCTGTTAAAGAAACTTTACTATTCTTACTCATAAAAACTTCACAATGACTTCACAAAATCCATCACAAACATACCCTATGCCATCACCATCAGTATCTACATTCACTTTCCCATCAACAACTGAACCTGTGTTCTCAGCATCAACTTCTGAACCAGTCTTTGAGTCTCCAAATCACACTCAAACCTCACAAACTACCCAGTCTCAGCAACTCCAACAATATCACACAACCACTGTCTCAAACAATAATGCCAAATTTCCTTACTTAAAGAAGGAAGAATATGAGACGTGGGCCATGAAGATGGAGTATTGGATCATGAACAGTGATCACAACTTGTGGAACATTGTTCTAAATGGAAACAGCAGGAAAAAGACAGGAAGAGATCCAAAAGGAAATATTATGATTCTTCCTCCTGTTTCTGTTGAAGAACACATTGCTGTTCAAAGAGAGACAAAAGCAAGAACTATATTGCTTCAGTCTCTTCCTGAGGATCATATGGCTGATTTTCACCATCTAGATGATGCAAGGGATATTTGGTTGGCTGTCAAAGCCAGATTTGGAGGTAATGATGAGTCTAAGAAAATGAGGAAATCAATGCTAAAGCAGGAGTTTTCAGAATTTAGGGTATCTGAATCAGAGGGTGCAAAGAAGAATTAAATGAAGATTTGGAGGGGGTTTAAATGGGTAATGATGATGTCTAAGAAAATGAAAGAAGAAAGGAAAATAAAGAGGATTAGTCCAATGCTTAAAGCAGGACGCCGTTTGGAGTTTTAGAAGGAGGGAAAAGGAAGGAAGGTGTAAGATTGGGAGGTTTTTCAGGTTATTGAATTTAAGGTAAAGGTTTTTATCTGGAATATCAGATGGTTTGCATAATATGGGCTTTCTTAAAGTATGAACAGGGGTTTAAGAAGATTTTGAGTGAGTTCAACTTAATCTGATTGAGATAGATGCAAGTCTATTTAAAAAAGACAAAACAAATTGAAGATTTGTGTTTTGTTATAGATTGTAACACATGAAGTTTACGTTTTTAAAAAAGTTTTCTTTCTCAGGCAAATAGACAACACCTTCTCTTTCCACTCTTAGTTTCTTAGGTTGGCTTTTCACTCTTTAATACAAAGGGTAGGTTTGTGTGGTGTGGTCGTGATTTTCTCATTTGACTTTGATAATTCCTTTTCTTTCTAGCTGGGAGGTAAAGCTGGGGTTTAGGTTGTTCTTTGGGTGGGGAGTGGTGGGAGATTGGGTTGGTGGGTGGCTTGTGGGGGTAGGAGCGTGGGTGGTGGGGGTCGGGGGGAGAGTCCATTGGAATGGGTGGGAGAAGGGGGAAGGGGGTGGGTGGGAGGAGTGGGTGATAAGTTGGGGATTTGTGGGGGCTGTGAAGGGGAGGGGAGGAGGGTTTATTGATTGGATTAAATAGGGGTAGGACGGTTTTCACATCAAGTCCTTTTGTATACTTGCTTCTTTGCTGGCTTTCTTACTTGTTGCTGAGCTTTGGCGGACTTTTAGCTTTAGCTAATGATGTGTTGATTGAAAAATGTTTTTTTCTCCCATTTTCATTTTTGTTTCGGTTTATGCTGAAGGGAAAAGTGATCCACAATAGCAGAGAGATAACTTATGAAGATTTTTTGAGATTCAGAGATAGATTGGGGATAGAATTTGGATTTTTTGGAGGAATTAGACAATTCAAATTGGCAAATGGCAATGCTCTCGGTTAAGATTAACAGATTTGAAAAAAAGGAAAGCTTTTGTGGGGAGAAGGGGAAAAAGTTTGAAGGTTTAATAACAAAGGGATTGCTGTTGCCAATGGTTCTTGACAAGGATCTAGAAAGAAGAAGGTTTTCAAATCAATTGCTTTATATAAATGTCAGAGTCATGGAGTCACTTTGCCATGCTATTTGGGGAATATGTTCAGGGGGAAGGAAAAAAGGAGGAAAAACAGTCTATAGATTTTTAAAGCAATGGTACTTTTCATTCAAACTTAAGGAGTTAGTCTTTGTATAAGTCAAGAAGATGAACCAAAAAAAGAAGGGAAGAAAGAAACAAAGGCCTTTGTTGTCTGTTTTGTTGATTGATTCAATGTTTTTTTTAAACTTTGGCCAACACACCCCACCCAGGCCACCACAGGCAACACAGGCTGACCACAGACCATTAATGTGAATGGGAAGAAGATGATTTGTGTTGTAGGGAGGAAAGAAGGAAAATGGTGTGCTCAAGTATATGGGATGTTGCTGGAGCTGAGGATAATGCTTTTTTTGCTTGGTTGGTAGTGCTACTGGGTTTGATGTTTTATGCTGATGGGTGTTTGTTTTCTAATGCTTGGCTTTGATGAATTTGCCCTAATGGGGTTATCTCTTCTACAGGTAAATACTTATCTTTTTGGTTTTGTGAATCTTGAACACATCTATATATGTGAATTTAAAAGGAAAAATTTGATTTAAAAATTTGGACTACCAATATGTAGAAAAGACAGTTAGTTTGTAGGAGTAGAGAACGTTCAATACAAAAGTGCGTGTTATATCCAGGTTTCAAGTCATATTAAAGTACATTCATTTTACATCTTTAGAAATTTGTAGAACAACAGGACGGGGGAAGGAAGGTGGATGGTAACAAGTAAATCAGCTGTTGCATTAGATAAGGAGAAAGAAAAGGGAAGGAAAAGAATGATAGAATATTTAGAGAAGTTATGGAAGAGAAAAGTAAATAAAAAGATGTAGAATTTTTACTGCTATTTCTTAATTTTAGGAGAACATAACAAACATGTTAAAAATATACTATGAGAAAACTGAAATTGAATGAATAAACAGGCTATAAACTTGAAAACGAATGATTTAAGGTTAAACGTTAAGGAGTCTTAAAGGCTAGGTTTGACAAATTGGAGAAGGACTCTTCCATAATCCTAGACAAACTGATGGATCCATAGCTCCATGTCCCAAGGATCAAAAATTTTGGTTTAGGAATTTGGAGATAAGAAACTTTTGGTATCTGATGAGGGTTGTTTGTTTGATCCCTCTGCCCCTAGCATTCTTTTACACCACACTTGAGGATGTTTTGCAGAGATAGAGAGAAACCTCTATATGAAGGTTTAGTGTGTTTGTCAAAGCTGTTGGAATGCATGCTGTTCCTCCTCCTATAACAGGAACATTCATGCCTCCTTCCAACAATCCTGACCTTGATGATACACAGGTTACCTATGGTTCAAAGTCCAATAATTATTTTGAAACTAACTCTGTATCTAATGACTTTGTCTCTTGTGTTTCAAGTGTCAAGTCCTCAAGCTCCAAGACCAATGAACCCTTAGCCTCTGCCCCCAGTTCAGTTGCTTTCCAAACAATGTCAGAGACTGCTGACCAACAACCAAGTTTCACTAATGTTTTATAGTTTTTCTGTGAAGGAGAATGTAATAACCTCCTAGTGTATTTATGTAATAAGAGTGGAAAGTCTAATTTGAGTGGTGTCAAGTATAATACCAGTTTCAATACTACAACTCAAACTATCCAAAGCTGTGTTAGATTTAAGGGACAAACAATGATAGTTTAAACTATCCAAAGATAGTTAAGGGTGTGTTTGTTTATTGCCTAAAAATACTTGCATTCCAAATTTCGTCCCTGTGTCGTATTCCCTATTTAATGATGAGTCAGACTGGTGTGTTCCCAAAGTGATATAACACACTGTTTGTATTCCATTTTAGCAATAATTCCGGCAACAACTTAAAAAGTGATAACATATCAGTGATGATGTCGTAAACTCGCAGCACACGTGGTCGCGAAAACTCTGCACAACCACATCTCGTCTTAACAAACGACGACCTTCTGACTGAAATATTAATCCGATTACCTATTCTCTGTATTCATCTTTTTACAATCGTATCAAAACAATGGCTACAAATTCTCACTTCCCTTCATTTCACAGATAGACGCAGAAAAATATCTATCCTTGATCCTCCTGCTGGTATTTTTGCTAATCACCTTACATCTTTATTTGAATGTGATTTTGTGTCGTTAGATTCAAGACTTAACTCAAAAAAAATCCACTATGGATCACTCCTTTGGTTCCGCTGAAGAAGTTGATCATGTTAGGATATTGCAGTCTTGCAATGGTTTGCTTCTGTGTAGTGTTTTGGCATGGCCTGTTTTTTATTACGCCTATAATCCATCCATAAATTTGTTTAAAAGGCTTTCGCAACCAAATTACTACTTGTGTGATGATTCATATTTTTTCAACAGTGGTGTATTTAAATTGGCCTTTGATCCTAGAAAATCAAGTCACTACAAAGTGGTGCAAGCTGGAGGCGAAGCTGGTGAGACTTGGATTCAAATTTACTCTCCAGAGACAAGGAATTGGAGCTTCTACAGAGACCGGTTCAGCTACTTCAGTTTCGATCATTTTGAAAGTGCAATCTATTAGAATGACGCCTTCCATTGGCTAAAGGGGTTGAATAGAGAGCTTAAGCATTTTAAATTAAATATGGAAGACCATGACCATCAAATTATGACAAGCTTAGAAATTGCTCATGGGTTGCATAGGGGAAGGAACTTGTTAGCCTCAGTTTTATTGAGTCAATAAAGGAAGCTCGTTCCCGTGTTCAAGACCTCACTTCGGGGGAGATTGTTAGCCTCAATTTATTGAGTCGAACAAGGAAGCTCGGTCACTCTACGATGGAGCTTCGGTCTTTAATTAGTTAATGTTGTAATAAAATATTATTAGGAATCGGGCTCGATAGATAATCTAATATTGTATATGTTTCGGGTTTAATCCCAAACAAAACCCGAGTCCGGGTCCTAGTTAAATATCCCGCGCGTCACATTAAATGTGTAGGGGTATATATATATTTAGATATTTTCAAAAAATATCTCATATATATAGATATTTTCTTTTCAGAAAATATTTAGTTTTTCATTTTTCAATATATCTTTTTTTCTCTCATCTCTCTCTCTTTTCTCTCTCTCAAAACCTTTATCTCTTTTCTTTCTACTTTCTTGATTCGATCCGCGTGGTTAGCAATATGAAGTGACGTGTAAATCGGGAACCTACAATTGGTATCAGTCGCCTCGGGTGGGTTTAGTGATTTGTTTGTGGTAATTTTTTTGTAAGCTTATGATTCGGCTAAATTTTTTTTGTTTTCAATTCGTGATATTTTTCTCATAAACAGGGTGCGTTTGTTTTTGTTTGAGAAAAAAAAATAACCCCACACATCCTTTCTTGAAAAAAAAAAGTTTTGTTGTGATATGGGTCAAAAACAAAAACGTGACTGTTTTTTGTTTTTTTTCATTTGACTTGTTGGTTTTAAGGTAACAAAAAAAAATAGTTTACAACACCATCTTTCTCATTACAAGTAGGGTGCGGTTTGTTTCTGTCATTTTTTCTTTTTTCACGAACGAGTCCAACGAGCAACTTCTCAACCTCAACCGAACGAGTGGTAAACTCGTATCAACCGAACGAGTGAAATACACAAGGACCGAACGAGTGGAATCGAACGAGTAAAAGTTCACAAGAACCGATCGAGTGAAACCGAACGAGTGCTCTTACAACTCGAACCGAACGAGTTGATTCTTCTTTCACCGAACGAGTGAAAAATTTCTTGGACCGAACGAGTGACAAATCTCAAGGACCGAACGAGTCAAGTTTGTCGAGCACCGAACTAGTCACAAACCCTTTATGAACCGAACTACATCAACCACGGACAAAATCTTCACGTTTTAAACAAATTTTCGGTTTTCGGTTTCGAGTATCGGTTGACTACACGACTTATAACTTAGACCGTTGTGTTCGTGATTCGTTTTCGATCAACGTGGTATATTTACTTTTAACCGACGATAACCGTCTCATCCCGTACGATTAAAAGAACACACGTTGCATTTTCTATATCTTTTCAATTGTAGAAGAAGCAAAACAGGAGGGAAACACGCTTTTATTAATTATAATTCGAAATTTACAAGTTAAGCCCCTCAACTTCTAAACAATATTCATATTTAATATTTAGATTTTACTTAGTTTACTATTAACCCTTTCTTTTTTTAAGCAAGTTTAAATATAACCTTTTACTTTCAAACTTTTCCATTTTTTTCACTTTTAAACTTTTAATTTTTGTTATTTTTTAGTTTTACATTTTAGTTTTTCAAAATTTTCAACTTTAGCCCTTTCGTTGTAAGAAATTTCACCGTTCATCGTTTTAGCTCACAAATCGTTTACAAAAGTTCAAGTTTTCAACAACAACAATGATTTCACCAACAATAATTCTATTTTTACGGTTTTCTTGATTTAGTAAAATCTCGCGAAATACTCTTGAAATTTTCTCGGTTAGTCAAGACTTGTAAAATCCCGTAAGAAAATTAAGTTTTCCACACCAACAACAATCACTTTACTATTGCAGATCCAACAATCATTACACTTCGAAAATTCACGATAAAATGTAAAAGAAGATACCTTATCTTCGTGTTCCGATTCTGAATAACAACAAATGCAACTAATTCAAGACAAATCAAAAGAAAGTTGCATGGTATCTTTTCAACAACTTCATTCACACCTTAAGTGTCTTTCAAACAACGACTTAAAATGAAGTCAAACCGAGGAAGGATTCAGACGCGCATTTGCAACACTCTTTGGTCAAGATCTAGAGACTTTCACGGGCACAATGTTCCTGTACATGGATCAACTACAAAAGCAACTTGACAACGAAGAATTTCAAGAGATTGGATCCATGTCTGCTTTTAAAGTACTCCAGACACAGTTTCAGATGTTCATCAAGTCACGGTTTTATTTGGATGATGAATATGTTGACATGACACGCAACAAATTCCTACAATACACTCGACTCGATATTCCAGAATTCCGTGACACACTGATCCAACACATGGAATCTGTTAAGAAGTCGATTGGTGAAAGAGAACAACATAAAATGGAGTATGAAAGCAGGGTGAATGAAAGACAAATCCAGACAACAGAGGAAAAGACTGATACGAGTAATGCATTGGATGCATTGGATGCTAGTTCAGTTATCATTGAAAGCAGATCAGGGAATGATGCACATGTTGATGATGCAGATATCAGACCCATATATGATGAAGAGCCAATGGCTGAGGTACAAATGACTGCTGATGATAATGTATCTGCTACAGGACAACAGCATACTGAGCAACCTGAATTCAATAATGAAGGAAAGGTTGACCAGAATGCTGAACAATGTCATGACATACGTCCTTTGCCTGCTAAATTAACTGATGACAAGACAATTGAACTCTCAGATCAATCACTCGAGTCTGAAAATGTTTGTCTCAAAAAGATCGTTGCCCAGTTTCAAAAATATTTTGGAAAACTCGAAGCACATTGTATCAATCTTGAACTACAATTACAAATGGAAAACAATGTTTTAAAATCAGGGCAACAAAGTCAATTTTTGAAAGAAAAAGGTAATGAAGCCAAGGTTAAAAATGACATCGATGTAATTGAAACAATAAACATCGAATTGGAACATAGTGTGGCTAAATTACTCGCAGAGAATGAGCAGTTACATAAAGAAAATGAGCACTTGAAACAGACTTACAAAGATCTTTTTGATTCTATCAAAAGGACACGAGTTCAGACCAAAAACCAGAATGACTCTTTAATGGAACAACTGAACAAAAAGTCTAATGAAAATGCTGATGTACTAGCTCAGATTCAGAAAAAGGGGTTTGCAATTGCAGCATTAAAAAATGAGTTAAGGAAACTAACAGGAAATAGTGTGAATACTAAGTTTGCAAAGCCATCAATCTTGGGAAAACCGGTTGGACAACCACTCAAAAACCAATCCGTTGTTAGACAACCGACTGCGTTTAAGTCTGAAAGACCTAGAATTTCAAAACCACGGTTTGCCTCCCAAGTTGATGTGAACAACGACTTGTCAAAACCAGTCACTACACATCATTTGCCTAAGGGAAGAGAATCTGCCCCTGCAAAACCTCATCACATGATTGCACCAAGCTCATCTAGGTATAGCTCAAACGACATTGTTCATAATCACTACCTAGAGGAGGCTAAGAAAAAGGCACAAGAACACTCTAGGAACTCTAGAAATTTTTCTGACTCCAAACATTTTGTTTGCTCGACATGTCAGAAATGTGTCTTTAATGCCAATCATGACGCTTGTGTAATAAAATTCCTGAAAGAAGTCAACTCGCGTGCTAAGGTTCCATCCAATAAGACAACAAACAGAAACAAACCCGTAGAGCAAATAAGGGTTGCAACGAAACCAAAAAGACAGATCCCAAAAGGACATAGGTTTTCAATCAAAAAGACTACCACTGTGCATGAGAAAACAACAAGTCCTAGATCTTGTCTTAGGTGGCAACCAACGGGTAGAATTCTCAAGACTGTTTGTCTTAGATGGGTTCCAACAGGAAAGACATTCGCCTCTAGCACAACAAAGGTTGAAAGTGAACCCCCAAATGGTTCAAATGCAGATATCCCTAACCAATGTGAAAGCGAACAAGCTCTTAATGTCAGTGCAGGTACTCTCTTAAGTACAGGTACATCGTTTAATCCTACAGAGGAAGGACTCAGAGTTTGGTTGCGAAAAAGAAAGATATCTCAGAAAATAGGGCTTCAAGGAATTTTGATCTGATGATCACAAAAATGACGTTTGAACACAACAGTTCAAGCCTCGGTCATCAATGTCAAATGGTGTCTGCTAAAAATAACACTTCAGGCCCCGTTCCTCAATGTTCAAATGATGTCTGATCACAACAGTTCAGACCTCGCACCACAACGACAAATGGTGTCTGCTGAAAATAACACTTCAGGCCCCGTTCCTCAATGTTTAAATGATGTCTGTTCACATCAGTTCAGGCCTCGTTCTTCATCAAATGACTTCTGATCATAACCGTTCAGAACTCGGAATTCACGACCACAGCAATGAACCGTCAAGTTCAAAGCTGGTTCTAAAAGTTGTTCCTTTAGCAGTCATGACAGCTACATCACGACAAGGGTTGGGATTACTATTCCACCTTCACATAGCAATGCTGAGGACAACAGGTATATATATACAAATACAAAATCTGAAAAATAGAAAATTTCCAAAAATAATCTTCTCGACATGTCTCTTGGAATCGATAACATTTACGTGCTTAGAAATGTCGATTAACATTGACACGGGTGTGTAAATGAAGTTCGAGCGAGAGTTTTCAAATAGTTTCAAAACATGTCATTTCTAATTTTCTAAATGGCTTATGTGCAAATGTCAGTACATAACCCAGACTTCAAATAAAGGAAGGTTTATAACTTATCCTCACAACGAGAAAATTAACGTTTCTCGGTCTTGAGCTGTTCTTACAAGACATTCAATGTTTTTAGCTCAAGAAAGAAAAAGGATAGTGGTACGTTTCATTGCGCTTACCCTTTACGTTAGAAGAGAAGTCCTCTAACATTCTGTTTGGCGTCAAAAAGTTGAACATAATTTTTCAAGAATTTCTCAATGACAATTCTTAATCTTTCAAAATTGTGTGTTCAACACTCCATTCTCACAGTGTTTTCAAAGACAACAATTTCTCAATTGGTCCAATTTTTGAGGGGGAGTTTTTCGAAAACAAAAGTTTTAATGTTTTTGGATACATCATCTCACGACAATTTTTATGTATTAAAACATTATCAAAAAATGTTCCAACCATCATGATGATAATTTTTTCTCCGCTCAGAATCTTTCAAGGACATATTTAAATCACGAGGTATTCAAAAACTAAGTGTTTTATCATTTAAAATAAGGGGAGAAAATGTAATTTAATGTGATCTATTGACTCTTGTGTGAGAAAAGGTTTTATGGTTCGATCTATGTACAACAACATCTTAATTGCACGACGTTTTTGAAGTGATAAGTTGGTTAGGTATAGAATCAAGCCTATGATCCAAACAGAACGGAGGATCTACCAAGGATACTCCCAAAGTTAGAAATACAGTCTTAGGTATGATGGCAGATGATTGTATATGGGAATAATGCCGACTAGAATTGAGCTAAACACTGGAATAATCACAACAAGGTGTTAGTAATGAACATCTTGGTAAGCATTGAAGGAGTTTGGAAGAATTAAAAAGAAATGTATGGAATAATGGTCATAAAGAAAGAAAGCCCTCCACACAACTTAAGCAGAATCAGGGTCAATAGCATTATGCTATCAGAATCACAGATGATTGCTGGTATTGAAAACGACATCATGACCCAGTGATGCATGCAAACCTTCCAGCATTCGGGTTTCTCCTAACAGAAAAACTTGTTCTCATTTGTCACGGAGATTCAAACAATTATCTTATTGACATCTCATGCCCGAGATTGTTGATATTGAATAGGTGGCAAACTGCTCCGCTCCGGTTCTAAAACCAAAATGCACGATCGAGTCTTGAGCCAAGAGATACAATCAATATCTAGTTTGGACACTTTTTCCCATTTCAAATCTCTGTTGAACTTTCATCAGGTTCACTAGTGTGATCATGTGTCCTACGCTATTTATTGTGATATTTTTGCCAGAACATTCAGAGGTTACTCTTTAGTCATTCACAATGCTCGAATGGAAATCACTTCCAGTGTCATCATCAAACAGCCTGCGGTAGGTGACTTGCGAGATTCTATATAACAAAATTGTGACATAATTGGATATCGATTTGGTCCAGTAATATGAATTGAAGGTTGTTGATTTTGATTAATCACATGACACTATCGATGTGTTACAAAACTTTTTAACGAGTGACACGCGAATGATTTTCAATCAAATTTTCTCGTTTTTCTCTAACTTAACTTTGCAGGTCAAACGTGTTGGTAACGGCAACCTCAATCCCATTAAATGCTAAAATATAACGAAGTATACTATCTAGAAAGCTTAAAGATTTAAAGACAAAATGACTTCGCAAACTCTGATTTAAAGTTTCAAGATAATGAAAGTATGAGGGCATGTTGGTCAAAATAAAAGATCGCCAAAGATGGCAATGACGAAAAGAACAATGACAAAGGCTATCAATGTCAAGATCGCCAAAGATGAAGGAACAAGCCTACAACAAATTTCGAAGACAAAAGACCAATGAACATTGAAGCTTAAACGACAAAAGCAAATCTCCACTGATCTCATGGAAGGAGTGTCATCAATTGAACTCACTTCGGGGGAGATTGTTAGCCTCAATTTTATTGAGTCAATAAAGGAAGCTCGTTCCTGTGTTCAAGACCTCACTTTGGGGAAGATTGTTAGCCTCAATTTATTGAGTCGAACAAGGAAGCATACAAGATTAAAATCCCTAACCCTCCCCATTTACTTAATTTGACCGGCCATAAGGAAGGAGAAAAGAGAAGACGAAAATTTTAGGGTTTCACTTCGAGGTACGATCCGATCTTTTAATCCTAGTTCGTTTATTTTTCTAGTAACTTAATTATGGTGGATTTAGGTTTAAAATAGGGTTTATAAATTAGGGTATTTAATTTCCAGAAAGTTTATGATATATTAATGTTAGTTTAATCATTTGATTAATTAGATTAGCGATATGATCATGCGTTAGGGCTTAGATCACTCGAATTAGGTGTTTAATTCACTGCAGAAAGTTAGGCAGTTTTGTAACGAGCATAACTCGGTCATAAAAGATCAAATAAATAATTTACAACATACTGGAGATAACCTCAGAGAGTCTACTTTCTAGAAAATCCGGCCTCATAAGTTTTTATGGTCGGGAAGTGGGTCAAATGGTCATTACAAAATCAGTGTGTAAAACAGTGACGAATTTCAGTTTTGGTTTTGATTTTTCTAAAAATACTTAGACACTGAGTTAGAGGCTCTAAGTCACGTGGAAGTTAGTTCATATATTGTGTGTGACCTCTGAATTTTGGCTAAGGTCATAGTGGGGTCTAAGTTGGGTAATTAATGCCATACTTTTAGAAGGTCAGATTCTGGACGAATTTTAAACACTTTGGATTAATGAATTTCTAAGGGGTATTTATAAAAGGGTAGTGACTTTGGGAGAGCTATGAGAGGTTCATAGGACATATATGTAGCATGGTGAATTTTGGTTTGAATTATGGGAGTGTTTAAGTAGTGCGTTTAGGGCACGCAAGTGAGAGTAAAATTCTGCTTAAAACCAGAAAGTTTAAAGAGTAGCATTTAAGTATAAATGAAATATGTAAGAATGGGTAAAGGTTTTAAATGATTATAGGACTATGCTAGATAGCCTAGGTATCCATCATAGTTGAAGTTACATCATATTGGGTTGAATGCCTAATTGATGGTAGCTAATAATGTGTTTAATTGTTTAGATTGTTCGTGAGATTTTGTGAAGTTTTGATTGGATCTTTTTGGAAGCTAAGCTTCAGGTGAGTTTCATAGCCCCTTTTTCTTGTGTTTTATTGGGGTGAAAATGATGCTATGTGTTAAACTATTTTAATTGCTGTGATTATTTGCTACATGTTATTGCTTCGTGATTTGTTCATTGGGAGTGGTCTTTACTACTCAACTCAAACCAACTGAAGGGTTGAAATAATACCTACTGATTTGTGTGATACGCTCCATGGCTTAGTGATCAATTAGAGTGGGTTTTGTGGAATGCTCCATGGCTTAGTGATCAATTGGAGTAGTTGTGATTAGTTCGGTTGGGAGTGGTCTTTACTACTCAACTCAAACCAACTGAAGGGTTGAAATAATACTCACTGATGTGTGGTCCAGGCCTAAGTATAAGTTCCAGCTGGTAGACTTTTAGGTGCGTAAGTGACATATGGATCGGGGGTAACGTTCCTACCTAGTTGTTGAAATGGATCGGGGGTAACGTTCCTACCCAGTATGTGCATTGCATGTTAGCATAATTGTCCTATAATGTTTTGATAATCGCAGTAATTGGTTTTGAAAAAGTTATAATGTGAGTCTTAAACCTATGACTCTCACCAACCTTTGTGTTGACGTTTTAAGCATCATTTTCAGGTGAGCATGATGGAAATAAGATTGAAAGAAGTGGCTAGTAAGAGACCATAGGATGTCATGAAGATTTTTATTTCTAGTCTTGAATTTTTTTTTGCATTGTTTGAATTTGAATAATTGTTGCATGTCTTTCTATTGGCGAAAACTTTCGTTTCATCGATAAAGACGCCTTTTGGATTTTTGGTTAGGTTTTGGGTATTGTTATGACACTATGTGTCTTTGCTTTACTTTAGCTTTCATTTTAGTATTCTCTATAGAGACACCGTGTGTTGTGATGATATCCATTCTTGTTTACGCCTCGCGTTTCCGCCTTGGCGGGGTGTGACAGATTGGTATCAGAGCTGATGGTTATAGAGAACTAGGTGGTTGAGCCTAGACTATAGCTTAAGGGTCCCTCATATAGATGCATTTAGGGCTTATGTGTAAGTATATACTAATTATGCTTATTTTCCCAAAGTTTCGTAAAGTATATTATACTATATACTATATATATATAAGTTGAAGTTTTCTTTGATATTTTGAGATCTGTGTCCTGATATAGTCTATGTTGTGTGATCTATTATAGTATGTCTCCTCCTATCCGTAGAAAATATCGTGCTTCAGTGGCTTTTGCAACTGGGTGTAAGAGGATTAACAAAATCAGACGGGGTAACCGCAAGATTCGAGTTCCCATTGCTATGTGGCCTTGTAAAGTTGAAGAAAAGATGACGTTGAAAGAGGTTGACGGAAAAACAATTCAGGAGTTTGAAACGAAGATAATTGCCAAGGATGGCACTATCACCAGAGTTCCGGGAATATTTCAAGGGTACGAAACGTCAGAAGAAGAGTCAGTGGAACGACCAAGGGAACGCGACCTGTACGAATTTGTGAATCATCCACAACTTCAGCAAAGGAGTCACAGGAATGAGTTTGCACCACATTGGCTACCCCAGTCAAGTGGTAACATGAATGGATGGTTAGTAGAGGACGAGGATGAAGTTGAAAGGAATGAAGTGGATTCAGACCTTGAGTCTACTGCAAGTAGCAAGCCTGTGTGGGAGAAGACCACTAAAGATGATCGTGACTGTGCGTCTTATCATTGGCTATATCGAGGATTTGCTTTTTATTTTAGGTCACTGATGTGGTCTTCTGTTTCGTTTGGTCGATTAGGATTTATGGTTCGTTAGATGGATTATCTTGTTTGGAGTTAAATTTTGGATTATTATTAAGTGCTATGTGGTTGATGTGATGTTATCTGAGATGTGTGGTCTTGGAAGTAAGTATACGTGTGAAAAGGTGCAATTATTAATTATGGGCGCGATAACATTATGATAAGGCAACACACACGTGGACTATGGACTTTGATTGCATTGATCATTGTTGCTTGATATGTATTATGTGGATGTTAATGTTGATAGTATGTGGATAGTAGTGTTAAATGTGATGTGAGATCCTGTTTACTGGATGGTTGTGTGTTAGGAGGGGGGGGGGGGGGGGGGGGTGGGGGGGGGGGGGGGGGGGGGGGGGGGGGGGGGAGGGGGGGGGGGGGGGGGGGGGGGGGGGGGGGGGGGGGGGGGGGGGGGGGGGGGGGGGGTGGGGGTATTCCTTCTTAAACCGATTGGGCGATTTTTATTAGTTGGGTTGCGTAGATGTGGTAAAGGTTCCTCTTTCATTCTATCATTTGCGGATACATCGGATACTGTTGATATTGTCGTCGCGATTCTTAAGTTGGTTCGTTAGCTCATTGTTCGTTGAGAGATCCAACGCTTGTGTTGGTATACTAGAGTGTTATTATAGAACTGGTGTTCTACGTTCTCCGTTCGACGTTTTGATTGTTTTCCTTTGTCCAAGGGTGACGATACTTTTTGGTTTGGTTCTAAAACCGTTGGTATAGATGAGTCCTTATGTTTGTTTGTTGCAAGATTCCTATCTGTGTTTGTTTTCAAGTAATATAACATTTTGGTATTGGATCCCTAAGGTATTTTGGGTGTCTATTTTGCTTATGATGTCTTTTGTTGCGAGTCATAAATTCTTTTTCAAAGTAATTTTGTTGTAGTCGATATCATATCGTTTAGGTGTTAGAAACTTCTTTCGAAAATCAATTATATAAATAAAATGCGACATATTTGTTTTAACCATCTTTTGATTTCTTTTATAAAATCATAATTAAAATAAGTTTATGAAAATTTTATTTAAATTTATTTTTACACTTAAAATTATTAGCATTACTAACTAAGTGGATTCTATTGTTTTAAAATGGTGTTTGGTTTAGTTTTGAGGAAAGTTTTCCTTGGGTAAAAAGTTAGTTTTGGAACAAAGGTTCTTAATCTTTTAATTAATGGGTCGTGGTACGTGGTAATATTCATTGGGTATTTCTAGCATCGTTGATGCGTTTGTTAGGTCTGAGGTTCGTTCGTTATGTCGATGTTTATATTCGTTGTTTCTTCTTTTAGGATTGTGTGATTTTGGGTCATATCCAATTGTGCATGTGAAGTTTGTTTTTTCTTCATGGCGTGGTTCTAGAGTTGATGGTAGGTCATGTCTTCTGAGTGGTGCGATTGATGGTAGCGAAGGGAATAGAATTATTTCACGTCCAAGTTAGATTTGTGGATCTCGTTTTACTTAGTACCTCTTAGTTATGGGAGCATTGATGTAGCCGTATGAGATAATTGGTTGTTGAGGCATAAGGCTGAGATGGCATGCCACAAGAAGGTAGTTAAAATACCTTATTGAGCTAAAAAGTGTTTAAGGTTCGTGAGGAAACTAACTAAAGAGGATGCGAGGTCTCGTAGGAGTACCAAAGCATATGAGTCCAAATTTAGTGATCACTTTTGTAGTATTGTGAGGCTTCTCGAAAGTGTTTTTCATGATTTAGTGGGTTTTTACCCTTCGTTGTTAGTATAGGATTTTGTATGAGAATTATTTCAAGGAGCGATGCGTTTGCGAAGGCTTGGTCGGTGAAATTTTTAGAAAAGGCAGGAGGTGTGGGAAACGATTTACATGAGTTGCAAGGTGAGGATTAGTTCGAATGGTAACTTGTTGTGGGAAGTGTCTGTATTGCTTGGTAGGAAGAAAGGTGGATAGTTTGGAATGTGCATAGATTATCTTGAGAAGAGTGAGATAGAAAATTCATATGTGATGTCACCAATGGAGAGTGCACAGGGATGACGTAGCTAAGGCTGCTTTTTTAGGTTGCGTATTAGACACGTTGAAGTTTACGGCTATGCCTTTTGGGTTAACCAATGCACCAGTGATTTTCATGGAGTTAATGAGCCGGGTGTGCATGGCCGTATATAGACAAGCTAGATAACGTATATATATACAATGATAATTTAACCGCCCGGAAGTATAAGAGGGAGTACGAGTCACACGTGAAGATGATCGTGGAGTCAACTAAAGGAGAGTACAGATGTACGTGAAGTTTTCCACAACGTTGGAAGCGGAGCAAAGAGGAAGCTATCTAATGGTTGAGAATCCATCGGGTAAAGAGCCATTCGCTTGCAATTGCGAAAAGGAGCAGACGATTTCGTAGTATATTATGACGCGCGAAGCAAGGATTTGGAAGCAGGCTTGGAAAAGGGAGAAGGTGATTGTTTGTACGTCGCGACAACTGAAGGTTCTTATAAAGGATTGCATGGCTAACGTGGTAGGTTTTGCCTTATAATGCTAGAGGCATTAAGTGAACGAGACGTGGAGAGTGATCTATACGGATCATAAACGTTTCCAACACACTTTCAATTAGAAGGATTGAACATGAGGCAGAGTCGATGGATGAAGTTATTTAGTGAGTACGGTTTCGAGGCCAAGTACCATCTGGGAAAGGCAAATGTAGATGTTGTACCATGGAGTAGGAAGAAGGAGTGAAGCCAAGAATGAGTTCGAGATAGATATACGACGATCCGATCTAGGTTTGAGAAAAGGGTGTTGGTGGTACAAGATAAGATGTCCAAAGCAAAGAACGCGTCAACGTAAGATGTTGCGTAGCTTGGACCAACGAGTGTGAAAAGAGATGGAGGGTGGTTCATATTGGTTAGACAAGGTTCAGACCTCCATTTGGAGAGATGTAAAGACCTTGGCTATTGAAGAGGCGTATACGACAAAGTATTCTATCCATCCTGGAGCGGATACGATGTTGTGTGGTTTTAAGGTTAACTAATTGATGGTTGAGTATCAAGGGTCTTCAGGATTGTTGCTACAACCTGAGTTACCCGAGTAGAAGTGGGAAAGGATAACTAAGGATATTGTTGTCAAGTTACCAAGTGTGAGTAGTGGATACGATGCGAATTGGGTATAGTCAATGGACTGACTAAGTCACCCCATTCCTAGCTATGCTTAGGACAAGTATGGTAGATTTTAGAGGTAATTGGAATACTCACTTTCGTAAGATGAGTTTTTCCTAAGGTGGGGATTATCATTCGAGTATGGATGTGCTTCATTTGAAACAATGTATGGAAAGGAATGTAGGTTACCATTTTATGGGCAGTAACTAGAGAGAATGAGTTGAGTGGATCGAATTTGGTACAAGAAACAACCAACGAGATATTGATAATACAAGAAAGGCTGGTGGCAGCCAAATTGTTGAAAGAGTTAGTTTGGAAAACTTTTGAATTAATGCTGGTAGGTTATGAGTGGTTGAAGGTCTCACTTTGGAGAGGTGTAGTGTGTTTGGAAAGAAAGACAAGTTAGAACCGAGTTAGGTAGAACCATTTGAGATCCTTGGATGGATTGGGCCTATAGTTCGGTTGAGAATTTCTGTCTTATGAGCTGAGTATCTACATTTGTCGCAAGCAAGATATCGTTGAAAGTATTAGTTAAAGATGGGTACGTAAGGTTCTTGGTAGACCTTAGTACGCCCTTTTAATGTGTTTGTGTGGTTTGTGTTAATTTATTTTCATGAATACACTCGATGTCGAGCAATCTTCAAAATTTGTTGAGCTTTGTAACAACTTATAACTTGGTTTCAAGACAGTTCTTGTTTGATGAGTTGCGAGGCCGGGTTGTAAATGACTTTGTTACAACAACTTAAGGGTTTTGAGGAGTTTTCTCGATGACGAGTGAGGTTCATGTAGTAGGATGCTTCTTTTCATTTAAGGTTGTTGTGTTTGCCTAATTGCACCCTATGGGGTGTAAGCAAGTCATAGTCAGTTAGATTCGGATTGTGTAGTTAGTCGAAGATTAGGTTGACAAGACTTTTATTTTGTTAGGAACCGTTGATGTTGTGGACCGAGATGTCGGGATCTACCCAAGGATAATCCATAGTTAGAAATAGCAGTCCTTAGGTATGATTGGAGATGAATGAGAATAGGAATAATGCTGACTAAAGACATGAGTTACCACTGGAACAATCACAACAAGGTGTTAGTAATGACGTCTTGGTAAGCATTGAAGGGTTTAAAGAATGAAAAAGAAATGTATGGATAAAGGGTGAAAACAAAGCAGGTTGGTCAAACCGTAGTGTTGACCTAAATATGTGTTTGTGTGGGATATGTGAGATTGCATAATCAATCCATTGAGCATGACAGTCTCATTGGGATTGGATATGTGTTGGATTTTGTGGAATTCATTTCGTTCACTTTTGGTGACAAGGAAATGATTTTGGTGATTGAAGCGGTTTCGCGTTAATTGTGTAAGTAATTATACGTATACGTATTTATGTGTTAGTAATATTAGGATGAGATTAGGTTCTAGTAGTTAGAATAAGGGAGAAATGAAATTTCTATTTTTAGAATGTTAGGTTTAATAAAAATGAAAAGTTAATTATTTTTAAAGGTCTAGTAAATTGCGTTTACGCAAAAAGGTATGCTCAAATAAGCTTAGGTTTTTATAAAAACTTAAGGTAAAGCAAATAATTAAGTAATTAATAAATAAATAAATAAAATATTTTTTTATACATGAATAGTAAAAAATGAATTTTAGAGGAAAAAGAAAGAAAAAAATGAATTTTAAAAGGAAACAAATACTAATTAGATCTTATCTATAATTAATTGGGGGTCTATAAATACAAAATAAAATCCCAAACCCTCCCCCTTTGTGTGACCGGTCGAACAAGAGAGAAAAGAGGAGGAAAAATTAGGGTTTTTGCTTTTGTGAAGAAATCAAGCTCTAAGGTAAGTTTTAATTAATCCTTGTTAGTTATTAATCATTAATTCATGTAATAATTATTATGATGGAATTAGGGTTTTGTAAAATCAGTAAATTAATGATATAATAATCATGTTATAATGATTAGGGTTTAATTAGAAGCTTATGGGTGTAATTGGTTAGACTTAATTCGCGTTAGAATTTGATTTAGACTGGGGTAGAATTTAGGGCTATGTTATTTGGCTGATATCTCAATGATGGTAATAGCTTTTGTCAAGTTTCCGGTGTCTATGACGTAGCTTCTATTTTCCAGAAAAGTTGGCCTCGTGATTTTGTATGGTCGGTAAGTGGGTCAAAAGGTCGTTACAAAATCAGTGTGTAAAACAGTGACGAAGTTCAGTTTTGGTTTTGATTTTTCTAAAAATACTTAGACATCTAGTTAGAGGCTAAAAATCACGTGGAAGTTAGTTTATATAAAATTGTGTGTGCACCTGAATTTTTTCTAAGTAGTTAATGAGTTCTAAAGTTGGTCGATGGTGCCATTTTTCAGGGGGTTCAGATTCTTAGAACGAATTTGGCACACTTTGGATTAATGAATTTCTAAATGGTATTTGTAAAAGGGTAATGGATTTGGGAGAGCTATGAGAGGTTCATAGGATATATATGTAGCATGGTTAATTTTGATTTGAATTATAGAAGTGTTTAAGTGATAGTTTAGGACGCTTAATGTTGTGTATAAAATTCTGCTCAAACTAGAAAATTTTAAAGTGTAGCATTGAGTGTAAAATGGCATATAGTAGGAGTTGAGAAAGGGTTTTAAATAAGTTATCGAAACTATGGTAGATAGCTTAGATATCCATCATAGTTGAGGTTACATACATATTGGGTGACATGACTAATTGATGGTAGTTATTGTTGTGCTTAGTGTTTTAGATTGTCCTCCGTGATGGATGTGTTTGTGAAGCTTTTGTTAGATTCTTTTGAAGCTAAGCATCAGCGTAGTTTATAGTCCCTCTTTTTAAGTTTTTTTAAAAATTGGGATGGAATGATGCTAAGTGTTTTGAAAATATTTTGAAATTGTTTGTGATTATGTGTTTTTTGATTATGTGTATGACATTATGTGACACTTGCATATGGCTTGTTGTTTTTTGCATGATATTGTGTTGTGTTGAGGATCATAATAGTGGGGCTGATCATTCACGATCGTTAATTGAGATTGATTCAACTCAGTGAATTGGTAATGGGTCCAGGCCCTAATTATAAGCTTCAGCTGGTAGACTTTTAGGTGCGGTAAGTGACTCTATGTGGGGATCGGTGCGGTAATAAAGCCTACTGAGTATATGTATGAGGTTAGGTTTGATATGGTGATTTGGTTTGATGTTAGCATTAGTTTCATATGTTGCATAATTGTTCCTATATTGTTTTGATAATCACAGTAATTGGTTTTAAAAGGTTTTAATGTGTGTCTTAAACCTATGACTCTCACCAACCGTTGTGTTGACTTTTAAGCATCATTTTCAGGGGGACCTTCATGAGAAATATTAGGGTTAAGAGAAGTGGCTTCAGCGCGGACTTGCTTAGGATTGCATTTGGAGTTCGCTCTGAGTTTGTTTATGTTTATTACATGGATTTTATTTGAATGTTATTTGATTCTATTAGGATCGTGAGATATTGTTCTTGTATTGGTCTTTCATTAATACAAGATGTCGTTCTTTTGGTTTTTGGTATTGTCATGACACATTGTGTCTTTATTACTTAGTTATGCATTTAGTGTTTCTCTATTGTTGACACCATTGTGTTGTGATGATATCCATGACGTTACGCCTCGTGTTTCCGCCTTGGCGGGGTGTGACAGATTGGTATCAGAGCCTTTGGTTATAGAGAACTAGGTGGTTGAGCCTAGACTATAGCTTAAGGGTCCCTTATATAGTTGCATTTTAGGGCATAAGTGTTTGTGTACGTATATACCGTATGTTCCCGCTACTAAGTTTTGTGGAAATATCTTTATTTATTTTGATTTACTACTATATATATGAAATATATACTTTTTAATTTGGTGAACTCTCAAATAGTATATAACCTTTGTTATTGTTTAGTCATGTCTTCCCTACCCCTAGGAGATATCGTTGGGAGATTGTTTACCTCACTGGACCCGCGGAGTTGGGTGACTTTTGAGAGAGAAAAGTCAAACCCAAGCGAGGCCCAACATAAGTTTATTTTGTTTTCTACCTCGATGCGTTGCTATAATCGAGGATTGCTTTTATATTTTGGGTCACGATGTGACTTCTGTTTCGTTTGGTCGATTGGGATTTTATGGTTCGTTAGATGGATTATCATGTTTGAGTTATATTTGGATTATTATTAAGTGTTATGTGGTAGATGTGTGTTATCATTGAGATGTGTGGTCTTGGAAGTAAGTACACGTGTGAAAAAGGTGCAATTATAATTATGGTCGCGAACATAATTATAAAGGCAACACACACGTGGACTTGTGACTTTGATTGCATTGATCATTGTTGCTTGTATGTATTATGTAAGGATGTAAGTCTGGATAGTTGTGTAGATGGTAGTGTAGATGTGATGTGAGATCCTGTGAGGATGGTTGTGTGGTTAGAGAATTCCTCTCTTAACCGATCGGGCGATTATATTAGGTTGGGTTGCGTAGATGGTAAGGTTCCCTTTCATCTATCGTTTATGGATACATCAGATACCTGTTGGTATTGTCGTCGTGATTCTTAAGTTGGTTCGGTAGCTCGGTGTTCGTTGAGATATCCAACGCTCGTGTTGGTATTCTAGGGTGTTATCATAGAACTGGTGTTCTATGTTCTCCGTTCGGAGTTTTGATTGTTTTCCTTTGTCTAAAGGTGACGATACTTTTGATTTGGGTTCTCAAGACCGTTGGTATGGAATGATTCCTTATGGTTTGGTTGGTTTTGTGGAAGAGTTCTTGTCTGTGTTCGTTTTCAAGTTAAATTAATATTCTTGGTATTGGAATTCTTAAGGTATTTTGGGAGTCTATTTTGCTATCATGATGTTTTTTTTGTTGTGAGTCATAAATTTCATTTGAAAGTAAGTTTGTTGTAGTCGATACCATATTGTTTAGGTGTTAAAAACTTCTTTTAAAAAATAAATTATATAAATAACATGCAACACATTTTTTTTTTAAATCATCTTTTGATTTCTTTTATGAAAATCATAATTAAAATAAGTTTATGAAAATTTTATTTAAATTTATTTTTACACTTAAAAATTATTTGCATTTATTAACTAAGGTGATTTCTATTGTTTTAAATGATTGGCCTATTAATATATGTAATAAGGTTATGAGGGAAAATTTCCTTGGGTAAAAATTGCTTTGGTACAAAGGTTCTTAATCTTTTAATTAATGGGTCATGGTACGTGGTATTATTCGTTGGGGGTGTTTCTAGAAATCGTTGATGTGTTTGTTAGGTCGGAGGTTCGTTCTTCTTGTCGACGTTTACATTCGATTGATTTTTTTTCTTTTTGGAATCGTTTGATTTTTGGGTCCATACCAATTGGTGCATGTGAAGTTTGAAATTTCCTTATGACATGGTGCTAGAGTTGATGTTAGGACGTATTTTCTGGGTGGTGCGATTGATAGTAGCAAAGCGAATGGAATTATTCGCGATCCTAAGTTGGAATTAGAGAGTTTACGTTTTACTTTTGATTTAGTACCTCTTAGTTATGAGAGTGTTGATGTAGTTGTAGGACAGAATCGGTTGTTGAGATATAAGGCTGAGATGGTATGCCACGAGTAGGTAGTTAAAATGCCTTGGTAATTTGGAGAGTGCTTAAGGTTCGTGGAGAAAACAAACTAAAGAGGATACGAGGTTTCGTATGAGTACCAAGGAAGATGAGTTGAGATTGTGTGATATCTTTGTAGTATGTGATCCCTCTAAAGTGTTCCTAAGGAATTAGTAGGTTTTACCCCTCGTCGTAGAATAGGATTTCGTATGGAATTAGTACAAGGAGCGACGCTGATTTGCGAAGGCTCGTGTCGTTTGACGTCTTTAGAAAGGCAAGAGGTGTGGAATGATTGCAGGAGTTGCAAGGTGAGGGTTGGTTCGAATGGTAACTTGTGGTGGGAAGCATCTGTATTGCTTGGTAGGAAGAAAGGTGGGTAGTTTGGAATGTGCATAGATTATCTCGAGAAGAGTGAGATAGAAAATTGTATGTGTGAAGTCACCATTGGAGAGTGCTACGGGGATCGGAAGACGTATAGCTTAGCTCTAAGACTGTTTTTTGGTTGTGTTAATGGACACGTTGAAGTCTGGCTATTGCCCATTTTGGGTTACCAATGCACCAGCGGTTTTCATGGAGTTAATGAGCGGCTGTGCATGGCGTATATAGACCATAAGCTAGATTAACTTATATATACAGACGATATTTTTAAACCGACCCGAGTTTAAGGAGGAGTCGAGTCGCACGTGGAAGCTGATCGTGGACTCACTGACGTGAAGGAGATGGAAGATGTACGTGAAGTTTTCCCACAACGTAGAAGCAGAGCAAAGAGGAAGCTATCTAGATGTGGAAAGAATCAAATAGGTAATGAGCCGATCTTTGCATTGCCGGAAGAAGCAGACGATTTTGTAGTATATTATGACGTGTGAAGCAATGATTTGGAAGCATGCTTGGAAAAGGCGAGATGGGTGATTGCTGTACGTCGCAGACAACTGAAGGTTTCTTATGAGGATTGATGACTAACGTGGTTAGGTTTTTTTTCCTTATAATGTAGAGCATTAAGTGAACGAGAATGGAGAGTAATCTATACGATCATGAAGCCTTCCAACACACTTTTCAATCGGAAGGATGGCAAACATGAGGCATAGATTATGGGATGGATGTTATATTTAGTGAGTTGAATTTCGACGGCCAAGAGTACATCTGGGAAAGGCAAATGTAGGGAATTGGTGTGTCCTATGGATTAGGAAGAGACGTGGAAGCAAGAATGAGTGTCTTTCGAGATAGATGTACGCGATCCGATCTAGGTTTGATAAGAGGATTGTTGGTGGTATAGGATTAAGATGTCCACAAGCAAAGAACGCCCGTCAACATAAAGATGTGCGTGGCAGGAACAACGATAAGTGGGAAAGAGATGGAGAGTGGTTCATATTGGTTAGACAAGGTTCGGACCTCCATTTGGAGAGATGTAAGGACCTTGGCTATTGAAGAGGTATAAACGACAAAGTATTCTATCCATCCTGGAGCGGATACGATGTTGTGTAGTTTTATGTTAACTAATCGATGGCTGAGTATGAAGAAGGATATAGCTTAGTTGCAGTCAAGTAAGTATTTAGAATATTTGGAAGTGGGAAGTTGGGTATCAAGGGTCCTTCGGGATTTTTGCTACAAACCTGAGTTGCCGAGTAGAAGTGGAAAGAGATAAACTAGGGATATTGTTGTCAACGTTACCAAGTGTGAGTAGTGGATACGATGCGATTTGGGTGTAGTCAATGGACTGACTAAGTTACCCCATTCCTTGCTATGCTTAGGAAAAGTATGGTAGATTTTAGAGGTAATTGAAATACTCATTTTCGTGAGACGAGTTTTTTCCCTAAGGAGGGGATTATCATTCGAGTATGGATGTGCTTCATTTGAAGCATGGTATGGAAAGGAATATAGGTTACTGTTTTATAGGCCGTAACTGGAGAGAGTGAGTTGAATGGATCGAATTTGGTATAAGAAACAAACAACAAGATAGTAGTAATACAGGAAAGGCTTGAGGCAGCCAAATTGTCGAAAGTGTTAGCTTGCTAGTAGTGGGAAACTTTTAAATTAATGCTGGTAGGTTATGGGTGGTTGAAGGTCTCACCTTGGAGAGGTGTAGTACGTTTTGAAAGAAAGACAAATTAGAACCGAGTTATGTAGGACCATTTGAGATCTTCTGGATATATTGGGCCTACAGGTTTTCGGTTGAGAATTCTGTCTTATCGAGCCTGTGTATCAGAAAAATTAGATTAGGAGGTGCTGAGTTTGAAAGTAAACACCGAATTTGCGTGGATTCTTTAGGATACGTTGAGCTTTGTAAAATGCTTATATTTAATTACAAAGACAGTTCTTGTTTGATGAGTTGCGAGGTTAAGATATAAAACACGTTGTTACAATAACTTAAGGGTTTGATAAGTTTTCTCGATGACGAGCGAGGTACATTAGTGGGATGCTTCTTTTCATTTGGGGTTGTTGTGTTGCTAATTGCACCCTATGGGGATACAGCAAATGTCATTAGAAGTTGGATTCGGATTTGGGAAGTAGTCGCGGTTAAGGTTGACAAGACTCTTTGTTTGGTCAAGGAACCGATGATGTTGTAGACCGAGAGGTCATGAGTAAAAAAGGTAGTATGATAGCATTAGTGAAAGTTCGTTGGGATTCGAAGCGTTGTCCTGAGCTTACTTAGGAACGCAAGGATCGAATGAGGTCTAAGTGTCCTCCGTTGTTTGTCAATAGTGTTGATGCCTCGAGTAGTTAAATCCTCGGGACGAGAATTTCTCATAAGGTGGGGATATGTGACCACCATGGACTTGAGCAGGTTGGTCAAACGTAGTGCTTGACCTAAAATGTATCTGTTGCAATGTATGGTTATGTGTTTATACGTGTTTATATGTGTTTGTGTGGGATATGTGAGATTGGATAATCAATCCATTGAGCGTGATCGTCTTATTGGGATTGGATTTGTGTTGAATTTTGTGAAGTTCATTTCGTTTACTTTTGGTGACAAGGAAATGATTTTGGTGATTGAAGCGGTTTTTTAGCGTTAATTGTGTTAAGTAATATATGTATAGTAATTTTTGTTGTTAGTAATTTAAGATAAGTTTAGGTTTTAGAGGTTAAGTTAAGAGAAATGAGTTATTTGATGGAGAAATTTCATTTTAATCACTTATTGTGATAAATAAATTGATTGGGTATTTAGAGAGAATTATTTTGGTTAATATGTGGATGTCTAGGTGGTGGATAAAATAGGAACGGAGTGTATTTTGTGAAAGAAAGAAATGAGTTGTTAAAATGAGAGTTTTTGGAAGACTTTCTATTTTTAGAAAGTGAATTTGTGAAATAAAAAGTATTTTTGGAAAGTTAATTATTTTTAAAAGTCTAGTAAATTGCATTTAAGTAAAAAGGTATGTGCAAATAAGCTTAGGTTTTTATAAAAACTTAAGGTAAAGAAAATAATTAAGTAATTAATAAATAAATTTAGAAAATATTTTATTTTGTATAGATTAAATTAGTAAAAACAAGATATTTTAAACGGGGACAAAAAAGAAAAGAAAAAGATTTCTCTCAAAAGATCTCGCTCTCCCTCCTCGCCTACCCTCCCATCCCCTCAAACTCTATCCCTCTTAGGCTTTATTAGGATTACTTTAGGAGCTATAAATACCAAAAAATAAAATCCCTACGCCCCCTCATTTTTCGGCACCGGTCTAGGGAAGAGAAGAGAAGTAAAGAATTTGAGGGTTTTAAGGTATTTTTTAATTCCTTGTTTAATTCTAGTTTTTTAATTTTTAATTAATGTAATTTAAACTTGATGTGGGTTTAGGGTTTCAATAATTAGGGTGCTTTTGATTTTTCTAAAAGTTTATACTGTTATAATAATTGTTTGATCATTTGGTTTAATTTGGTTACGAGATTTGATCCATGCGTTAGGGTCTAGATCGCCCGAATTAGTTGTTTAATTCACTGTAGAATTTTAATCAGTCTTGTATAGAGCATAACTCAATCATAAAAGATCAAATAAATAATTTATAACATACTAGAGATAACCTCAGAGAGTCTACTTTCCAGAAAAGTCGGCCTCATTAGTTTTTATGGTCGGGAAGTGGGTCAAATGGTCATTACAAAATCAGTGTGTAAAACAGTGACGAATTTCAGTTTTGATTTTTATTTTTCTAAAAATACTTAGACATTGAGTTAGAGGCTCTAAGTCACGTGGAAGTTAGTTCATATATTGTGTGTGTCCCCTGAATTTTGGCTAAGGTCATAGTGAGGTCTAAGTTGGTTAACCAATGTCATACTTTTAGAAGGTCAAATTCTGGACGAATTTTAAACACTTTGGATTAATGAATTTCTAAGGGGTATTTATAAAAGGGTAGTGACTTTGGGAGAGCTATGAGAGGTTCATAGGACATATATGTAGCATGGTGAATTTTGGTTTGAATTATGGGAGTGTTTAAGTAGTGCGTTTAGGGCGCGCATGTAAGAGTAAAATTCTGCTTAAAACCAGAAAGTTTAAGGAATAGCATTTAAGTATAAATGAAATATGTAAGAATGGGTAAAGGTCTTAAATGATGATAGGACTATGATAGATAGCCTAGGTATCCATCATAGTGGAGGTTACATCATATTGGGTTGAATGCCTAATTGATAGTAGCTAATAATGTGTTTAATTGTTTAGATTGTTCGTGATATTTTGTGAAGTTTGGTTGGATCTTTTTGGAAGCTAAACATCAGGTGAGTTTCATAGCCCCTTTTTCTTATGTTTTATTGGGGTGAAAATGATGCTATGTGTTAAACTGTTTTAGTTGCTGTGATTATTTGCTACGTGTTATTGTTTCGTGAATAGTTCGGTTGGGAGTGGTCTTTACTACTCAACTCAAACCAACTGAAGGGTTGAAATAATACCTACTGAATTGTGTGGAAAGGCTCCATGGCTTAGTGATCAATTGGAGTAGTTTGTGATGTGATTAGTTCGGTTGGGAGTGGTCTTTACTACTCAATCAAATCCAACTGAAGGGTTGAAATAATACTCAATGATGTGTGGTCCAGGCCTAAGTATAAGCTCCAGCTGGTAGACTTTTAGGTGCGTAAGTGACATATGGGATCGGGGGTAACGTTCCTACCCAGTTGTTGAAATGGATCGGGGGTAACGTTCCTACCCAGTTGTTGAAATGGATCGGGGGTAACGTTCCTACCCAGTATGTGGATTGCATGTTAGCATAAGTTCATATGTTGCATAATTGTCCTATATTGTTTTGATAATCGCAGTAATTGGTTTTGAAAAGTTTATTAATGTGAGTCTTAAACCTATGACTCTCACCAACCGTTGTGTTGACGTTTTAAAGCATCATTTTCAGGTGAGCATGATGGAAATAAGATTGAAAGAAGTGGCTAGTAAGAGACCATAGGATGTCATGAAGATTTCTATTTCTTGTCTTGAATTTTTGCATTGATTGAATTTGAATAATTGTTGCATGTCTTTCTATTGGCGAGAACTTTCGTTTCATCAATAAAGACGCCTTTTGGATTTTTGGTTAGGTTTTGGGTATCGTTATGACACTTTGTGTCTTTGCTTTACTTTAGCTTTCATTTTAGTATTCTCTATATAGACACCGTGTGTTGTGATGATATCCATTCTTGTTTACGCCTCGCGTTTCCGCCTTGGCGGGGTGTGACAGATTGGTATCAGAGCCTATGGTTATAGAGAACTAGGTGGTTGGGCCTAGACTATAGCTTAAGGGTCCCTCATATAGATGCATTTAGGGCTTATGTGTAAGTATATACTAATTATGCTTATTTTCCTAAAGTTTCATAAAGTATATTATACTATATACTATATATATAAGTTGAAGTTTTTCTTTGATATTTTGAGATCTGTGTCCTGATATAGTCTATGTTTTGTGATCTATTATAGTATGTCTCCTCCTATCCGTAGAAAATATCGTGCTTCAGTGGCTTTTGCGACCGGGTGTAGGAGGATTAACAAAATCAGACGGGGTAACCGCAAGATTCGAGTTCCCATTGCTATGTGGCCTTGTAAAGTTGAAGAAAAGATGACGTTGAAAGAGGTTGAGGGAAAAACAATCCAGGAGTTTGAGACTAAGATAATTGCCAAGGATGGCACTATCACCAGAGTTCCGGGAATATTTCAAGGGTACGAAACGTCAGAAGAAGAGTCAGTGGAACGACCAAGGGAACGCGACCTGTATGGATTTGTAGATCATCCACAACTTCAGCAAAGGAGTCACAGGAATGAGTTTGCACCACATTGGCTACCCCAGTCAAGTGGTAACATGAATGGATGGTTAGTAGAGGACGAGGATGAAGTTGAAAGGAATGAAGTGGATTCAGACCTTGAGTCTACTGCAAGTAGCAAGCCTGTGTGGGAGAAGACCACTAAAGATGATCGTGACTGTGCGTCTTATCATTGTCCATGGTGTTCCAAGTAGTTGTTATGTTTTAGCTTGTCTTGTTTTCTTTCGGCGTTTGGAGCCATATTAGGGATGTTATTTTCGATGTTGGATTTTAAGTATTATTAATAAAAGTGATTGCTAGGATTATTCTTTGTGTTATGTGTTGGGTTTATTTGTTTCAAGGTGCTATGTGATGTATTTAATTGTATGAAGTGTCTTCATAGGAGGGAGTACAACTGTGAAAGGGGGCATCTATAATTATGGTGGCCAACATAATTATACATGCGCCACGACACAGGTGGACTTGCAAGTATGATTACATGGATTATTGTTGATGTGTAGTATGCATGCATATGGTTATTGATTGTATGATGAGATTCTGATCCGTATTATATCGTCTAATGAATATAATTTTTATATCCTATAGAAAATGGCTCCAAACCGACGAAGTGGTCCTAGCAGTAGCAACAACAACGAGAATCCCGACGTTGCCACTGTCATCGCACAGCAACTACAAGCCATCATCACTCAAGTAGCTAACAATGCGAACAATGCTAATAATGGTAATAACGGTGGTGGAAATGGAAATGATGGGAACAACGGATGCTCTTTTAAGACATTCCAATCTTGCAATCCCAAGGAGTACGATGGGAAAGGTGGTGCAATAGCGCTTACTCGTTGGATCGAGAAAATGGAAAATGTAATTGATAACAGTGGGTGTGCCGAGAACCAAAAAGTGAGATATGCTACCAGCTCACTAGTAAATAAGGCCTTGACTTGGTGGAACACCCAATGTCAAGCAAGAGGACGTGTGGCTGCAATGGCTTTATCATGGGATGATTTTTATTATTTTTTTATTATTTTTTTATGATTTTTCTTGATAGACTATCTAACTACAACCTGACATAATGTATTGTTTTCATTACCTTAGTGGTAACTTTAAGGATCATGGAACAAAAAGCACAATTAAGTGGTACTAAATCGGATACCATATTCCTGATTTTCACTTTTCCCATACTAAGCTTAAAATTAAGATCACTGTTAAGTACGAGCCAAGATGCTAAGACTACTTATAATTCAAACTTTGTGAATTTCTTTCCCGACATAAATCATATATTTAAGTGTGTGTACAATATGTGCTCAATTAATTTTTAAACATTAAATATACATATTTAGATAGTTGAATCGAAAGGCTTTACACTGGGACTTTTGGGCTAATATGTTAATCACATAGTAAGATCACCAAATCAAAAGCAAACCAAAAAACCTCCTTTAGCTTAAGACATCGTTGTTCACTTTGCCCATAAATGACTTCTTCTCTAGCATTCCCGTCATCGGGTAAGTGCTATGGCTTTTGACACTCTCCCATCTTACGGAGAATAATAATTGGTATGTGCTTAATTACACATACCTTTTACCCTTAAAAACGAGCTAAAATAACCAAAAACGGACTTAAAATGCCAAATATATGCTTGTTTTGCTAATTGTATTGTGCAGGAATGCGATATCTAATAAAAAAGTCACGAAAAACAAAGCCAAAACGACAAAACTCGGATCGGAATGGGAAAAGACTGTGAAAGACAAAGCCAATTCGAAGCCGGAAAAGGTCATTTCATGTCAAAAAGTCAAACTGAAAAAAGTCAACTGTGTCTAGGTCAAAGTCAAACCCAAGTCAAACCCCGACAAATCCAAAAGTCATCCAATCTAGAAATATAAAGTTTAAGGGTTGTAATGCCAAAACCCCCTTAAACATTATATTTATAAGAGAAAAGAGGTAGAAAAGAAAAGGAAGGGCTCTTAAATTGTAATTCTTGCAAAATATACTCCAAGGACTTGTTTGCCAAGTCCAAAGAGTTGTATCTACCAAGGACAAGTACTGCAAAGAGTTTTATAACTCTTGGGGACTTGTTTTGCCAAGTCCCCAAAGTTATTTAACCACAAGGACGTACGGTGCAAGCGAAGTTATAACCATGAGGGGCCAATGTTGCCATCTACCCAAACTTGTACCCTGTCACTCTCTTTTTCATACAACTTCTTTTCCCGCTCGTTTCTTCCCCCCAAAAACAACTCACGGGTCTACAAACCTGTTTTACCCTGTAAACCTCCACCATCACCATGGGTAAACCACTCCCCCCTCCTCCACTAACTTTCCCAGCTGTGAGATTGCCAAGTTGGCAATCCCACACCTCCCAATGCTTATTTCGATGGCCAAGATTGACTTTGGAAGAATTAAAGGCCAAGATTAGAGGCTGTGAACCCCTCACACAACAAACACACCCCCTTTTATGTGTGTTCAAAGAAGCACAACAGAAGAGGAGGGAAAGAAGACCTAGTTGTATTTTTTTAGCTATAAAAGCCTTGTAAGCCCATTGTGGCAATAGTCAGTTTTATGTATGTCGTTTTAGTGTAGTTTTAAAAGTAGTTTAAAGTGTTTTTAAGTTTATTTCTCTTATGCATTTGTAATTCTCAGTTTTAATGAAAAATTAAGCTATTTTTACTCAATAAGCTCATTTGAGCTTATTCTTGTTAATAAGCTCAAATTCAGTTGGAAACTTGTTCAAAGTTATTAACTTACTCACTTAAATCCATTTACATCAAAACAATGACATTTGAGCACATGAAATTCACTTTGGAAGCAACAAGGAGGTAATAAGCTCCAAAGAGCTTATTGAGCTTTTAAGCTCAGGTTTAGAGGCTAAGGAGCCATTAGGTCAGGGTTTTAAGCCACTCACTCAACAAGAGTGGCTTGGTTCTGAGACAACAAAAATCCAAGGTTTCATTTCCCAATTTTAACTTAGCTTAATTTTTAGCTTAAGATATTAGCTTATTTGCTTTTATTCTTTGCAAACATGTTGTTTAGACTTGTTATTTATCTGTTTTAAGTTTTCATTGAATAAATTTTGTATAATCTTAGTTTATCTTTCAAAACTGAAACATTAGTGTATTAAGCTAGTAGAGAAACTAGCTTAATCTCATTAATAAGCTGTTACTTTTAGTGTTTAAATAGTTTAAGTAGGTCAATATAAGTAGAAGTAGATAAAAAGTTTAAGCTGTTTTAGTTTTAAAATAGATTATAAGCTCACTTTGGTTTGACAGCTTTAAAGTAAAGGGGTGTTTGGCATAAGCCTAAAAACGGGTCAAAATGGTTTTGACTTTGGGTTAGGGTCACTTAGTCAGTTTAAGCACAAGTTTTAAGCTACTTTTAAGCTGTTTTTAAAACATTTTTAGTTGGAAAATTGTTTTTCAAAGGTATAAAAACCTCTTAGAAACTGTGAAATTTTTTAGAGAACACCACAAGTGCTTATTTAGTTAAGCACTTGTGGTTTGAGTTTAAGCATTAAAAGAGTGTGTTTTGTGTGTCTAAAAAAGGGCTGTCAAAAGCCTTTTGTCTTTTGACTTTGTAAGTCAAAAACACCCAACTCTCTTTGTGTCACAGTTTTAACAAACCCCAAACACCTTTTTCACTATCAAAAATAAGCAAGTAAAATTGATTTTTAAAAGCTCAAAATTGGTGCACAAGCTGTTTAGCTAGAGCACTTAATCTGTTTTAGCTTATTTGTGTGTTTAGAGCTTATTTGACAGCTTAAAATAAGCCCTTGAGATTTGCCTTAAAGCTCCCCTGGTGCAAAGGGGAGACTTTAGGCTTAGTTTTCTCAGCCTTTAAGAGCATTTAAGCCCAAGTTATTGGCTTATTTCAAGAGCCAATAAGCTCTTGTATAAGTCCTCAAAGGTTCAGACCTTAGTTAGCTTATTTGTTGGCTTATTTCTAAGCCCAAACTAGCACCTTGACTGTTTTGAATGACTTAGGCTGAGGGATTGCTTATTCTTTGATTCTGGCTTATTAAGCTTATCCCATAAGCTCAATTTGTTTCCTAGTAGCTTTTTAGGAAAGTATACTTAGTTTTTGTGCTTATTTACCTTTTCCTAGCTTATTTGTCCAAATGATTTAGTCAAATTTTAGCTTTAAGCTTTATTTTTAGTTTCTGTCAAAAATAGGCTTAATTTCTAGCTTATTTAGTTGTTAAAAGTAGAAAGTGTCTTTGTTAATGTTGTTTAGAATAAGCTCCTCTACAAGTTTTTAGTTTTAAGTTTTTGCTGATTCTCAATTTTTAATAAGCCAAAATTAAGCCATAAGCGTAGGGTCTGTTTTGTAGTTTTCTCAAAGTTAAAGGGTACCCGTTTTCATTGTAGTGTAAATTCTAGATACTTTGCCCGCCTACCCTTTACTTTTGTCTTTTACACTTTCTACCCTAGAGTTTTCAAAAAAATAAAAAAGGGGGAAAGACACTTGGCCCGGGTGAGCAAGACTCGAACCCGGGACCAAGCGATACAATCCCCCCTTTAACACCACTCTTACCACTGCGCCCTTGGGTCTTTTTCGTTAAAGACTCAAGGGCTTAGTTATTTAAAGGGGTTTTGAGCTTATAAGCTGTACAAGCTTATTTTCGGGCTTATTTGTTAAGCAACTTTTTGTTTCTTATTTTTCATAGAATCCTTATAGTGTCTAGTATTTTTTGTGAATTTTTCAGAATTTTTAGTAATCGTTTAATATTTTTTATAATTTAATTTAGTTAAAAGTTTATTTAATTCATAAAAAATACAAAAATTATCAAAAAAATATTTTGCTTTTTTAGAAAATTTTCTTTTTTTGTGTCATTAGTTTGTAGGATAAATATAAAATTTTTCGCTAAGGTCATTTTTACAATTTGTCATCTTTTAAAGAACGGGTTCCGGGTACGGGGATTTTGTTTTGACACGTTTTTGGTCAAACGAACTCCGTTTTCGTCTATTCTTTTTCATTCTTAGTTATTTGATCCCTAGGTAGTTTAGAAGTGGAAAAAATTTTTTCGTAGGGTTATTTTTAAAGATTTTAGGTTTTCCCCCTTTTGTTCGGGATTCGGGCCCTCGTTTTCTAGTTTAATTTCATAATTTCTAGGTTTTTCTTAAACGTTTTAGTTCGTTATTATCTAATTTGACTTTTTCAACTTCCCAAACCAATTCCTTCCTTCAAACTCAAATCTTCGATTGTATCGATTTTCCAGTCCAGCCTCGTTGGGGATAAACGACCCGGGAACACTCTATACTACTTCTCGGTATCATTGATTCTGCTTTTAGACTATTCTTACTATATATTTTATATTTTATTATATTATATATATTTTAAGGTGTAGTTTGGACGGATCAATTTTTGGCGCCGTTGCCGGGGAGGCTGTGAAGCCGATTATCGTTACGTTTGATCAATTGTGTTTGAAACTGTGAATATTTTCTTTTATTATAAAAATATAAAAAAAGTACAAAAATATTTTTCATTTCTTTTAGTATAATTATCAGATAAAAAACCAAAGAAAAAACCAAAAATATAAAAACATTGTCCATAAAAAAAAAAAAAAAAAAAGAAATAAAATTCACAAATTGGTAAAATACCAAAATATAATATTCTCAACTGAGGTATTATCATAATAATTTCCGGTGAACTTGTTGGTTCCCAACTCGAACAAAAGATTTAAAAACTTGCCTTTTGTGTCACTTGCGAGGTACGGCTCACCTTGAAAACTTAAACAAACTATAAAGTGGGTATAAGGAGGGTTGTTCCTAGGAACTACGACCCGAAAGGAGAAATAAGCTTCGCGCTATTCCTACTCCTCCGCTCACCTGTGCGTTTATCTTTTTGAGAGCTACCGTGTGAAGCTTGCTGATTAGCAGGTTAGTTTCTTTCATTTTGTCCGTTAAAATAAATTGTGAATTATATGGAATAAAACCAAACATGAATCTTCATTTTTTTCGTATAAATTACATTCTTTCTTATCCATCTTCAATGTTTAATTCTTATGACGTCAATTCGATTATCGTTTTGAGTCCAATTTACGCGATTAAAGTCATGCTCGTCTTGTGGAGGTTTGTACATTCAAACTGTGGTTGTTCGAAGGGAGTCTTGGAGACATGATTCTTGTTCATACCCGACTCGTCTTAACGGATCCTTTAAAATTGAAAAATTTTGTCTCAATTGATGGGGACCAATCATGGTTTTCATTGTCAAAGATGTGCTTAATACAAAAGACATTCGAGGAAGTCATTCAAGACTTCCAAGACACTTCCGAGTCATTCCGTATGGACATACCAAAGTTGTTAATGCTCCTCGAGAGCCATCGTTGTTAATCAGAACCCGGTGAAATTCCCTCACCAAGTCCTCCACAACAGTGACCATTGTTGTCTCGAGTGACAGTGATTCGTTTGATGGAATCTTTTTGTCGAAATTGCACTGTAAGTCTTGTGGGAAAGATGCTCATTACGGTTATTATTGCCCTCGAAAGTTCCGTATTATCTCTATTCCGGAAACCTTGCAAAAAATCAAACCATTGATGTAGCCCTACAAAATTGACAAAGTTTTGCAACACCAATGTCTTCTTGGAACATGCTTCTGATGTTGGTTTTGACCATATGATTACTGATTTGGAGTTTGTTTTATTGTAAAGTTTGGAAATGGATCACAAATCAATGTTTCCAATTCCGTTACTCGTTCTAACGATTCTCCAAGTGTTGAAAACCATCCTCTACAACAACAATACGTGCCATACTCTCGTGAGTTATGTGGGGAGACGGAATCTCCATTACGGTTACGATGTTGTCTACCTAAAGTTCCCGTTTGTCTAAAACAGGGACCCATGTTTCAATCAAAACTTTGATTATTTTCCACAACACTTCACCGAGTTTTCCACTAAACAAATACCCTTTGTTGTGAAAATTGCGGGGGTCCTCATGAAACCTTCCAATGTCAACCAATGAATGAAGACTATTATCATGAGCAAAATTCTTGCTATGATTCAAATTCTTTTGGTTTTGACCAAGTTCAACCCCCGCAATATACCGTCAATCATCCAATCTTCAATTCCCAAAATGAGCTTCTCAATTCTAGCAATAAGCTTATGGAACAAATGGCAACCTTATGTGATTTGGTTGGTCAAGCTATACAGAAGAAGGAAGAAGAAGAGCGAATCGCGGAAGACCAAGCGGCTAAAGATCGATATTGGAAGATTCCCATTTGCTACGATGATGACGAAGACAATACCATTGCAATCACACCCGTTTTACCAATCGAGGAACCCGATAACTCTCTAAGTATGGGGGACGAGCATCTTGACACTATTCCAGCAACGGAATCGGACGAAGTAATAAAGTCTAGTGTTGAGGACCTTGTCCCAATCCCAAGTGAGTCCGAGGGTATTCCCGACAAAATGTGTGATGTGCCTCTTTGTGAAAATACCACCCCTCTTAATGCTCTCAATGAACATTCTGAGATTGTTGTCAATTCTGACGATGATAATTCTTCAAGTGATGACGATTCTCCCTACGGTGAGAATATCGATTATGTCGATGCATCACCTCCCGATGATGAGATCGTCAGCTTAGAGGTGGTAGAGATTGTTATCCCGGAAGTTGGAAGGATTGATGATGACATTCTTTTAACAATCAAAGACGATATCCTTCGTGAAAAATTGTTGAATGTCAATCTTCTTATTGCTAAGATCGATTCATTAAGAGATAATCCTACTCCATCTTCCGAAGTTGTGATCAAGTCTACCTCCACATTTCCTAATCTTTTCTTGGAGGAGACTAACACCTTTGATAATTCTTCGCCCGAAGCTGAAACTTTCTGCTTTGATTTGGAAGAGATTAGTAGTGGCAGTCCCACTACTCATTCTGAGTTATCTCTTCCTGATTATAAAGCTTTCTACGTTGATAACGATCATTTTAAAGAGAGGAGTAGTGGCAGTACCACTACTCATGTTGATTTTTCTCAATATGATTCGTTTATCTTTGATCTTTCGAATGATCAGTTTCCTCCTGCCGATAGGAGTGACTTTAATCATGAGGAGTTCGCCGATGAACTCACTCACATCATGCCTCTCCCGGAACTTGAATGTTTCAAATTTAAGATTGAGCCCGATCCGGGAGATTTGACTTCTATTGACCCTATTGACCACGGATTCCGTAAGAATGTTCTACAATAAATGTGAAAGTACTACAACTTGAGGATGACCAATTCTCTCTCTTCGCTAGTTGATGGATCTTTCTTGCTTTTCTCACCACGTATCCCGTTGTCCTGCCTCCGAATCTCTCTCCACCAGGAATGAAGATACCATTTTTGATCCCGGCATCTCAATGTATCATTCTTTTATGCCGGATGCGTCTCATCGGAGTGGAACTTTCATGAAATTCAATGTTTATCCAAACCACTTAAATGAAAGTCCGATGATGATTTTATCTTCCACTTGCTCCCCCATGGACCAATGAATTCGGGGTCGAGTCGAGCTTGTGACTCGGTTAACAAAAACAAGGCGCTTCGTGTGGCAACCCATGCTTATTCCAGTCTATCTTCTTTCTTTATGCTAATAAGTGTTTTGGGGTGGTGAAGGTCTTTTCATTTCTCCATCACGCCGTGTTATGTCCATGTTTGCTTTGTATTGTATGTCTAGGATTTTCCCGGATTGTAAAAGACTCTCTTGTCTTGCAGTATTTCATAACAATGAGTTCACACCTCAGCTTCAGTTTGGGAAATCCCAGTATCCAAAATCTAATCGACTAACAGTTTATCTTTGGGCACCTTCATAAATGGCCTTAGATTTTACGTAGGAACCCCTTTGAAACATCGAGAAAGAGTTTAGTTCTAGATATGGGGGGGATCTTCGATTGATTTTTGCCTGCAGACGTTGTTACAGCAATCATCGTTTAAACCACCAAATTTTTTGCAAACATAAACCAAAAAAAATGAAAAAAAATTAAAAATTTTCAAAATAAAATCAGTGTTTTTCACAGTTTTGGACTTTCCTAATTGGGTTAGAATGAGAATAATTTTTGACAAATCATCGGCCGTGTTGAGCCCCTAGTTCTAGTCCTCAACTATACCACTGGTATGCTAAGCTTTCACGAATTCGATTGTTTCGAAATTTTAAAAAGAGTGAAGAACAGAGAAATGATAGAGTTAAATATAATTTTATGTCTGAACAAAAACCTTATATTAGTAACTTTGGCCTTTTTAATCCCATTAGCTTTTTCTAATCCACCTATCATACGTAAAGGGGGGTTCTAATTCATTCAACTAATTCAATTGAATTTTTTAGAAAAAGCTTCAAATTTGTACCCTGATTCTTTAAAACGAGATTTTTCTGTTCTTAATAATTCGAAAGTTAAAATGCCAAAGAAGCATGAATGAAGTATGAATGCAAAAATGCATGAATATTGAAATTATGCCAATGAAGCATACATTTGATTATATGGAACAAGTAAAAGATGTGTCGTGATATCCCACTCCGCTAACCACGAGGTGGGGGTTCAAACTAATACATCTGTTACTTCTAAAAGGATTTGGTGTGTTGTGATATCTTCAACCAGTAAGCTAGTTCTAGGTGAGGGTTCAAACTAAGACACCGATCCTTAGCCATATTAGGAAGAAGGTGTTGATGTGATTTCCCACTACGCTAGCAACGGGGTGGGTTTTCAAACTAAGAACACCGGTCGTTGGTTGTGATATCCTACTAGGGAGCGAGGCCTAGGTAGGTGTTCAAACTAAACAAAGCAATCCTAGCATTAAAGAACTTATAGATTATAATAATGAAATTGTAGCAAAAAGTTCTACATTCAAATCTCGTTCTGAAAATCAGTTAACAAGTTCCTAATGGTTGTTGCATTTTGAGTCTTTGATTTCAACTGAATCACACTATGAAAAATAAGTTGATCTATGGCTGAATTGAAATGAGACAACACAACATTTAAATCATATTATTCATGTTGGGAGTTAAAAGCTCACAAGTCATAAGTATGCGTGCTTAGCATTTAACTTTATATATATAATGATCTTGTTTAATTGCTTGCATGGACTAGTGAAAAAATCAGGGACGATGAATTTAACCGTCAGGACATCCATATATTAATTCAAAGGTCGTTTCTCATTCTAGTGATCCCAATGTTAATTGTAATAAGTGAATCAAACAGGTAAGTCGAGAAAAGAAAAAGAAAAACCAAAAATATTAGGGATAGTTAGTGAATGAATAAAAAAATGGTGAAAACGGGACTTGTCGAGCTTTTGATTCTTTTAGATTCCATTGACAATCACTTTGCAATACTTTTCAAAGTTATTAGTCGAGGGGGAATTGAGATTCATAGTTTTTCGAAAATGCTTTAACCTTCATAGCATTGCGTGAGGACACGGCAATACCTTAGTATGGGGGATTTTGGTATGTGCTTAAATACACATACCTTTTACCTTTAAAAACGAGCTAAAATAACCAAAAACGGACTTAGAATGCCAAATATATGCTTGTTTTGCTAATTGTGTTGTGCAGGAACGGATAACGAAGAAAAGGACGAAAAACAAAGCCAAAACGACAAAACCGGACTCGAAATGGAAAAGACTGCGAAAAACAAAGCCAAATCGAAGCCGGAAAGTCAATCAATCCAAAAAGTCAACAAGTCCAAAAATATAAGTTTGGGGTTGAAATTGTAAAAACCCTAAACTTACATTTAATAGAGAAAAGAGAAAAAAGAAGACAAGGGCCGATTTTGCAATTCACTCAAAGAAACAAATGGGGGGGCAGTCCTGCCAACACTCCATACTTGTACACCACAAGGACGTGGGGTGCAACTGAACATAACACTCTTGGGGACTTGTTTTGCCAAGTCCCCAAAAGTTTTAAACAACAAGGACCATGGGTGCAATAACCATATACACTATAAGGGGCCATTTTTGCCAAGTTCGCAAACCCATACCCTGTCACTCTCTTTCTCATACAACCCACTTTTCCCGCCCTTTTTGAACACAACCCAAATCACGGGTTTACAAACCCTCTTCTACCCTGCACCTCAAAAACCCCATGAACAAACACCTCCCCCCTCCTCCACTTAAACCCATGCCAAGTTGGCAATCCCACAAATCCCGAAGGCCTAGTGGACGGTTGAGATGATTTTTTTGGTCTTGCTCTCACAAAACAAGCACAACAAGCACATTAGCAGCCTATAAAAAGAAAGAGAAGACAGAAGTTTTAGAGGTAGTTAGTAGTTTTTAGTTTTAATTTTCAGTTTTGTATTTTCCTTCAATATTAAGCATTTTATTTTCAAGTTTTTTTAAAATAGCTTTAAAGCTCTTGTACTCTTCTCTTATAAGCTTGTACTTCTTCATTTGTTCAATACGATTCAGTTTACAAGTGTTCTTGTCATTTGTTTTCAAGTTTAAGTCGTTTTTCATCAAATAAGCTCTTAATAAGCTCATTTGAGCTTATTACTGTTCATAAGCTCAAATTTAGCTTATATCCTGTTTTTAGTCAATCATTTGCTCATTCTCATCATTTACATAAAAAATTATGATTACTTGAGTGTTTTTGAGTTCATTTTCAAGCAACAAGGAGAAATAAGCTTCATACAGCTTATTGAGCTTAAAAGCTTAAGGTTTAGAGGCTTGGTAGCCATCAGGAACACTTAAGTTTCTACTTTTGGACAACTTAAGTGTGAAGATTCTGCAAAAATAAGGTTTCATTCTCTCAATTCCATTTTAGCATTTACCTAGCATTTCATTTAGCTTATTTCAGTATCTGTTTGCTTATATTTGTGCTTAATCCTGCTGCATTTAGTTTAGACAGCTTTTAGTTGTCATTGTTCTAAGTTTTCTTAGTTAACAACTCATCTAGATTTCATACTTGCATTTCTGTCAATTTTAGAATAATAGGCTACAAAGAGTAACTAGCTTAATCATACCAATAAGCTAGTACTTTGAGTGATTAAAAAGCTTAAGTAGGTTATCTTAAATAAAAGTAGCTAAAAAGTTTAAACTGTTTTAGCCTTTAGATAGATTTTAAGCTCTTTCTAGTTTTGAAAGTCAAGCTTAAGGTGTGTTTGGTATAAGCTTAAATTGACTCTTAAAGTCAACTCTACTTTGTCAAATCATATCATTTAGCTGAGTTAGGTTATAAAACAAGGTTTCAAACAATTTTTAGAAGTTAGCTTTTAGAAGTCCACAGTTTAGAGTGCAAAAACTTTGTATCAGCACCAGGGCAGTTTAAGTGTTTGAGTGAGTTTAGATTTTAGTGTCTCTTAGCATCTTATTGTTCAAAAATGGTTATTATAGGAGTTTAGTACTAACTAGTGAGTAGATTAAAAGGGTTCTCACATCACAAAACTTAAGCCTGCAAATCTTTTTCTTTTTCTTGCCAAATGCATCAGCAACCAACAGTCAAACTGTTGGTTGCTAATGCACTTTTCTAGTATCTTATTTGAGGATTCATATTTAGAAGTTAGGTTTTAGAATTAAGTATTTCAGTAGATTTCCATTAGTTTTACAAATTTCATCATTTAGATTTTAATTTTAAGCTTTTTAACTTAGCTTATTTTCACCTGAAAAGCAGTGTAGCAGCATTTAGATTTCCTAGCTGATTTCTAACTTAATTTACATTTTTCGTTTGTATAATTAATTTGAAAAACCTTTTATCTAGCTTTTTTCATTCCATAAAGGTTAGCTTAATTCTAGAAATTCAGTTCCTTAGGTTTAGTATTTAGCTTTTTAGCTTATTGAGAAAAGCTTATCTCAGTTTTGAGTTAAAACTTGTACTTTTTAAGGCCATTTTTCTTGTAAATCTTGTTAACAAGTAGCTAATTTTTGTTTAGATATCTCTTGAACACATCTTAATCTACATTTAGCTTCTTTTCTTCTCCATTTTCATCAAGAAATAAGCTGGGAAATAAGCCAAAGCTTAAAAAGCTCTCAAATCCCCTAGATTCTGTAACAGCCCATGGATAAGATAGTTTTTTATGCTTATAACAGTGGACAAAATGGAAAGGGCTTTTATTAAAGTTGTTAGGAATAAGCTCTCTATAGATTTGTAGTTTTAAAGTTTTTGCTGATTACCCCAATTTTAATAAGCCAAAAATAAGCCTTAAGCGTAGGGTCTATTTTGTATTTTCTTCATAGTATAGGGTTACCCGTTTCTATTATAGTGTAAAATTGTTATATTTTGCCCGCCTACCTTTCACTTTACTTTCGTACATTTCCTACCCTGGACTTTACAAAAATAAAAAAAAGAGGGGAAGACAAGAGACCCGGGTGAGCAAGACTCGAACCCGGGACCCCTCGATACATCCCCTCCTTTTACTAACACACTTAACCACTGCGCCCTTGGGTCTTTTTCGTTAAAGACTCAAGGGCATTTTGGTTATTTATTACAGTTTATGGTATTAATGTAATAAAGCTGTAACAGCTTATTACGGGCTAGTTCCTGTAGCTATATTTTTGTATCTATTCATTATCATGAACTGTCAATTACTAGGATTGTGAGCGCAAATGATATGAATAGATCTATTGGGATTGACATCCCCATTCAGGTGATTAGCTATCACTGGACAAACGAACATATACCATGTCGGACATTGGATGTTGCGGGTTAGAACATCAACACGGGCAATGTTGGCAATTTATATTGCGTTTCATATATGTCGAGCTTTAGTGGCACGAGGTGCAAGGGATACATTGGTGATTTTGATTTGGATGCCATGCATTAAAGATTTTGTCATATTACATTTTGTATATCTGTTATGGGCTAAAAATCTTTGTATTTTGAACAAGTGAAGCTTTGGGCTTTTGTAACAAACAATTTGTTGAATCTAACGTATCAGTTTTAAACGGCTTTTAATGGTTGTTCTTATATATATCTTGTGTTATTGATCTATGAAGTACCTCCCCCAACCCATATTCCGCTGCGGCCCAATTTGGGGGTGTTACAGCTATGAACTCACCTTAATAGTATAGGGAAATCTGATTGATGGCAAAAGTATATCAAGTGAAAGTAACGGCTTCGCCATGCAACCTGGGGTAATATGTCAAGTCTTAGTGGGATGGTTTATGTTTCAAAACTTCATAAAGTTTAACGTATATCTTTGATTTATTAAATTATGGAAATATTGTATCGTTGTTCGGGCTATCATAATCCAGAGGTCACGTAGTATTGTTTGATGAGCCAGGGCACTTTAAATCGTAAACCCAGCAAACTCGTCAAAACGATAACTCAAATGAAACCCTTCATATGAAATTCCCTAGTAATGTGATACGATAAGATTTTAAGTTTCTTCAAAACTTCGTTGATGATAATTTATGTTAAATATATAACGAAATAATGCGTCGATTTATGATTAATAACGATAAATGTGTCGGTTTTAATAAAATCGAGTTTTATAATATTAATATATATTTTTATAATTTATATAAAAATATTATATTTTATATTTTTAAGTTTGCAAAATTGGCAATATATACCCTAGGTTTATAAACTTTTACAACTTTAGTCCTTTATATATAAATTATATATAATTTAAACCTTTAACTTTGAAACTTGACAAAATAGGTCCTTATAGTTATAACTTTAGAATAATGATATTTTCAGCCCCTTTAGTTATACATTTCAGAAAGTTATGATATATAACCCTATGCATGAAAATAATTTGCAAAACAAGTCCAAATTCCATGCTACCTTATTTTTAGGATTTTAAAAGAGATTTGTAGGTTATAGCTTATTATAATAAGCTAAAATAAGTTAGGATAAACAGCTTTTACGAGCTTATAGCTTATGAAAAGGGTTTACAAGCTTAAAATGACAAAATGGGTCGTTTAGGTTCGAAAAATTAAACCAACGTGTTTAAGCTTTTAAGACTTGATAAAAAGTTTATAGAAATGATAAATAATCTTATAAGAATAGCTTATAACAACAGCTTATGAGATTAGCTTGTAGATTTCATGAAAATGGCTAATTAGGGTTTCTAGGGCTCGTTTGGTTTTAGAAATTAAGAACAAGCATGGTTTTGAGCTTAAAGCTTTTAACAAGGGTTTAGACATGATCATATGATACTTATTAAAGATTAATAACAAAAATTTAGCTTATTTTAACAAGAATTAGGCTTACAACTTTGAAGATGGGTCTATGCCTATATATAGTACTCAAAAATCTTGGTGCCCAAGTTTAGAGCTTGGAGTAGTGGCCAAGGGTCATAGGTAATGACTATTGAAGGCTATAAGATGAGTATTTAGAGCTACGAACTAGATATGATAGGTGGAGGGGTGTTTGAAGGCCACGGCTAACCACAAGGGTGATGTAGGTGCTTTCTTTTTCTTGGTGACAAAGGGAGGTGATAGAGGTGCTTGTAAGCTGCTTGGTGACATAAGGGTGAGGTCATGGAGGTGCTAGGGTGGTAGCTTGGTTTAAAAATGGGTAAAAATAGGTGTAAATAGGTATCGGGTTAAAATGGGGTACGGTTTAGGGTTTTTAGGTGTTTAGATCGAGTTAGGTTTAGGATTAAGGATAGTTTAGGGTTTAGGATTAGTGTTAGGATTAAATTTTAGGGTTTAGGATTAAGGTTTAGGGCTTAAGTTATAAGTGTTTAGGGTTTAGTTTTAGGTTTAAAGTGAAATTAGGGTTTTAGGGTTTCGTTTAGGGTTTAGTGTTTTAGATTAGGTTTTAGAATGATTTAGGGATTAGTTTTAGGGTTTATAAGTCATGCATTAAGTGCTTGTACCTTGTGTTAAAGTGGTGGTAAGAAACCAAAGTGATTTAGGAGGTAAAATGACCTAATTTGACTTTCTTGCATTGTTGACTTATACATTGAGCTTTTGAATGTGTAAACTTGATTTAGGAGGGAAAAGATATTAGAAATGTTTGCTTGATTTACTTGTACACATATTTAGGCTTGTACATTCATTTTATATCTTCACATTATTTATAATTAGGGTTTTGACATAAACGTCAATGTTTAATGCTTGTTTTGATATAACGTTTTGAAACGTACGTTAAATGGATAATGTACTTGGTAAAAATGATATTAAGATATAGACTTAACATATTAGGATGTTTACATGATATAGACATAGATAGAGATGGCATTGGTTGAGGTTGCGTGAGCTCGTTTACTTTAGAGATGCAAGTTACGTTGCATAATGAGATAAAGCAAAAATTTCCCTGTAAAAATGTGGTATATATATAATAGATGGATATTACAATGCATCTAATTTAATAGATGGATATTTATATTGATGAAAATTACGGGTTGTTATATTCTCCATCCCTTAAAAGAAATCTCGTCCTGAGATTTAGTTGGATGCCGGAGTGGTGTTTAAAAACAGATGTGGATATTTGGCACGAATTTGTTCTTCGCGTTCCCATGTAAATTCTGGTCCTCTTTTAGAGTTCCAACTTACTTTGATTATAGGTATACGACTTTGTTTCAGTTGCTTGACTTCTCGATCCATAATCTTCATGGGTTCTTCTACAAAGTTGAGTTTGTCATCAAGTCGAAGCTCTTTCATTGGAATGACAAGGGATTCGTCAGATAAGCATTTCTTTAGATTAGAAATGTGGAAAGTACTGTGGGCATTACTAAGCTCTTTAGGAAGCTCTAGTTTGTATGCCACTGATCCAATCCGTTCAAGGATTTTGAATGGTCCAATGTACCGGGGGTTAAGCTTTCCTCGTTTTCCAAATCAGATGACACCTTTATGAGGTGATACTTTCAACATAACACGATCTCCAACTTAAAATTCTAAAGGATTTCATCTTATATTGGCATAACTTCTCTGCCGATCTCTTGCATCTTGCAAGCGTTGTCGAATTTGCACTATCTTTTTAGTGGTTTCATGGATTATTTCTAGTCCTGTAAGTTGAACATCTCCAAATTCGGCCCAGCAAACAGGTGATCTGCACTTTCGACCATAAAGTGCCTCAAATGGCGCTGCCTTGATACTGGCATGGTAATTGTTATTGTATGAGAATTCTACCAATGGTAAGTGTCTTTACCATCCTTTTCTAAAATCTATAACACATGCTCGAAGCATGTCTTCGAGTGTTTGAATGGTCCTTTCACTTTGTCTATCGGTTTCGGGATGATATGCCGTACTCATGTCTAATTGAGTACCTAAAGCACTTTGTAATGATTGCCAGAATCTGGATGTGAAATGACTATCACGATCTGAAATGATAGATATTGGCAAGCCATGCCGGGAGACTATTTCTTTGATGTATAACCTTGTAAGGGTTTCCATACTATCTGTCTCTTGAGTAGGGATGAAGTGTGCGGATTTGGTAAGGCGATCGACAATGACCCAGATTGTGTCATGTCCGTTTGAGGTTTTGGGCAGGTTTGTGATGAAACCCATTGTGATTCTCTCCTATTTCTACATAGGAATCCCCGGTTGTACCAGTAAGCCGGATGGCTTTTGACATTCTGCCTTAACTATAGAACATGTTAAACATTTGCCAACATATTCAACGATGATTGCCTTCATGTTAGGCCACCAATAGAGTTTCTTAAGATCCTGATACATCTTGTCAGAACCTGGGTGAATGGAATATTTTGATTTATGAGACTCATGCATGACCAAGTCACTCAGATTACCAAAGAGTGGTAACTAGCTTCGGTTCTTAATACAATGAGTTCCATCAAGACGTATTTCAAATGCTTTATCTATTCTTCGTAAGTTTTCAGCCTTGATGTTTTCTTCTTTGAGTGCTTCGGTTTGAGCTTTAAGAATTTGTAAGGGTAAGTTTGGATGAATGGTCATAACTTATGATCTAACTCGGAGTGGTTTGATTCGTTCCTTCTGGCTTAAGGCATCTGCTACAACATGTGCCTTTCTAGGATGGTAGCGAATTTCACAATCGTAATCTGTAAGCAATTCTAACCAACGGCGTTGTCTCATGTTCAACTCTTTCTGATCAAGGATATGCTGAAGACTTTTATGATCAGTGAACATAGTACACTTTGTACCGTATAGGTAGTGTCTCCAAAATTTAAGAGCAAACACAACTGCTCCTAATTCGAGATCATGAGTGGTATAGTTTTCTTCATGAGGTTTGAGTTGTCGGGATGCGTATGCAATAACTTTCTCTCTTTGCATTAACACCGCTCCCAGACCTTGATGGGATGCATCACAGTAAACAACAAAATCGTCGTATCCTTCTGGTAATGCTAAGATTGGAGCTTCACAAAGCTTCTGTTTTAGTAATTGGAAAACCGACTCTTGATATTCGCTCCAGATATACTTCTTGTTTTTCTGGGTTAATTTAGTCAAAGAATTTGCAATCTTTAAAAAACCTTCGATGAATCTCCGGTAGAAGCCAGAAAGTCCTAATGTTATCCCAAAGATTCACAAGCTAACAAGAATGATCCGGAGGTCGGGGAGGATTGAACAAATAGAAAGCCATATTATTAGTGAGAGAAAAGGGAAGATGTGTGTTTTCTAGAGAGAGAAACACACACACCTTATTACAAAATTATGAATCCTCACCCCTCCATGGAAGTATGGAGGGGATATATATATAGCACTGGACACGATCTACTTACTACACTTGACATTTCTAGTCCCTGCGTGTCCGGCTAATATAAACTAATGTAATTCCGTATTAGCCGACATATTTTAAGGCTAACAATCTTCCCCCAATATGTGGGCATACGGAATTACTTACAATGTTCCTATCAAGTACAAATACAACAAAATAAAGTGACATCCAAGGCGCTTCCAATGCTGAAGATGACGTCTTTGTCTTCTAGTCTTGATACTTGTACTCCAGCTTGGATCTTCTTTGTCTTGACTTGTTCTGGAACCATTGTAGTATACATGAGTTGGATTAACTTCCCCCCAATTCATGCAGCATGTCTTTAAAAGCTTTCTTCATAGACTCCTTTTTGGCGAAGTTTCTGAATCAGCTTCCCCCCAAACCAACATCCGTATCTTGAGCAGATTCTGAAACGTTGATGTAGCTTGAACGATCTTCTAACATTGACATTTAAAGTGCACAGCGGAATTTAGTAGAAGAAACAGTCAACCACACCATCTAATACTGCTTCTATACTGTATCGTGACATTCGGTCTTGGTGAATATCCGTTTGGGGGAACATGCAAGAGATCAGCAACAGTTCTTCTCACGCATGCAGAATACTTCACAAACCATACTAAGTGAAGTAGTATAAACTACTTCCCCCTGGAAGTTGACCTGATAGCATCAAAGTATCAAAGTACACGTATTCCCCCATGATGGTTTCGAACTCTCGGAAGCATCATTGACGTGGACGACCATATACACGAGAAGTTCTTGTCATAAGCAACAATCTTGAAAAGTTATGAAAGACATTGAAGAACTTTGAAAGATTTTGCTGAGACTATGAAGTATCATTGACGTTCAGTAGCTTCAAATGTCCCGTGAGAGTTGCTGATCACATCTCAACCTTTTACTCTATGGCTAACTTACCAACCTCGTATTCTGTCGGCTATTGCTGTGACCACTTGGTGAAGTAAACCCGATATACCAAACTTGAAAATGAAGTATAGGAATTCCCCAAATTTGTTATAAGCTTGCACTGTTGTTGATTGAAGAAGGTGCAGAAGAAAGCACTTTAAGTACCCTCATACACTCAACTAAGAGACAAAATAAGTACAACACCTATTGAGGACTATCCAATCGGCATCTGCGTGTGACACCTGAGCACTACAAAGTAACTCCTTTAAGTGATAGCTATAACCTATGAGTACTATAATGTAACTCCTTATATCAGGTATAACTAGATAATCTCTAGCTCAACCATAACTGTATACGTTCATAGCAAGTCGTAAAAAGAACTAGATTGGGTTTGAAGATTAGGGTCAGAAGTAGAAGGATGTCTCGATGTTGAATTAAGTAGAAGCCTTCGTGAATACCACTTCAATGCGCAAATAAGGGGTTTCCAAATCAACTTCGTGATCACTTGACATTAAAATCCAAATTCCATAGCCGTTTTGACGTTTAAGTGAATCTTATTCAGATCGTTTTTAGTGTTATGTATCGTGTTTGTTGTGTTGTTGAAATCAATTAACATTCACGGGATTTTACAATTCTATGATTTAAACCGTAAAAATAAATCGACTTTTACGGGATTTTACTAAATCAAGAAAAAACCGTGAATAAAAAAAATTGTTGTAGGTGAAATCGTTGTTGAACATGAAGTACGTGAGCTTTTGTTAACGATTGATGAGCAAAAAAAAATGTACTAACGTTGTTTGTTTGTAAAAGATAGGGGTCTAAACCGGTGCAACGAGTTTTAACTAGAAGGTTAATGTTGCAACAATGGACTAACTTCAAAATGGTCTTGAAAGTTAGGGGCTGCATGTGTAACTTTTTAATTCTAGGTAATTAATGAAAAATTTCCCACCATTTTTTTCATCACTTTCGTTTCAAATTAAAAGATATATGACGTTTTATGTTATTGATCTCGCGGAGTGATACGGTAATCGTCGGTGAAATCCGAATATACCACGTTGATCGAAAACGAATCACGAACACAACGGTCTATGTTATAAGTCGTGTAGTCAACCGATACTCGAAACCGAAAACCGAAAATTTGTTAAAACGTTAAGATTTTGTGTTCCCCTCGTTCGGTCCTCAAAAATCTTGCTCGTTCGGTCCTTTATACAATCTTCTAGTTCGGTCCTCAAAGAACACTTCTAGATCGGTTATTGCTAGTTCGGTTCTAAAAGAGATCGACTAGATCGGTTATCTAGTTCGGGTCTCTCGTTCGGTCCAAATAAGATCACCACTCGTTCGGTCCAAACAAAGATCACTCGTTCGATCCAAACAAAAAACACTCGTTCGGTCCAACGAAAAACCACTCGTTCGATCCAAACAAAGACCACTCGTTCGGTCCAAACAAAAACCACTCGTTCGGTCCAACGAAAAACCACTCGTTCGGCCCTATTTAAAAAACTTGTTCGGTGACTTCTTTCGATCTTGTGTTGAGCTCAACGAAAAAACAACAATTTTTTGTAACTGAAAATATGGATACTTTTTTTTTAAAAACAAAAGAAAATGTTGGAATGTAGGAGACACAACATAAAAATGTTGTGTTTCCTTAGATGAAACAAGACTTTTGTGATTGATATATTCTTTTGTGATGAAAACGTGGACAAAAACAAAAAAAAAATCACGAAACCCACAACGAAATCAAAACACAATACACCCCCGGTTAGCTCTGGTACCAATTGTTATCCCAAAAGCTTAATCCATTTCACAACATAAGCTATACCAATAAGCAAAAATAGTAGAAAAGAGAAGAGAGAAAAGTTGGAAGATTTATTAGAGAGAAAACTAGAGATGGAAGATTTACCTCACACTGCAAACTATGCAAATGGTAACCTACACCCTATCCCTGTGTGAAGAGGGTTCTAATTTATACCCATGCCAACTGTAGGCGTATCGGGCTTTATACTTGCGGCCGGGCTTGGCATATCTTGGGATTGAGCCCGAAACCACAGGACAATTATTAGTTTTCAATACCAAGGCCGTTGAACACGACTAGATATTACTTAACAAGACTAATTTTCGTACTATTAAGACCGATACATTCTTGTTCGACTTATATAATAATTTTAAGGCTACACAAGAGCTTATAGAGGCCTTATTAGCTTGATTTGAATAAATTTAAAACCATAAATGCTCAAAAGTAAACCATAATTTAAGGCACATATAAATGAAATTTGAATTTTATTAAAACTGAAAGTGATTACTAGCTTTTTGAAAAGTATGTTACATCATGGAAAGATATAAGCTGAAAAATACATATAAGCTATTAAATCTACACTACTCCTACTCCTACTAGATGCCTTTACTGTGTGAATGAACCATCTATGTATAGCAAAGAGTAGATTGATTCTAGGCTTGGAGGAGCATCCTTAATCCTTCATCTCACCTTTTGATTCTAAATCGTTTCTTTGAAGCCTTTTAGGATTGGCCAGTGTGGACTCCTAAGGTGTCAGACGTGTCAGGATTGTTATTTAGAAGGTGGGGTGAAATGCATTTAACCTGTTAATTGCTTTTGTATGTAAAACATGGAGGGAAAGAAGGAAGATAATCAATAATTTTGGAATACGTGTTGACCCGTGTTTTATAAGGTTTTGGTGACCCGGGTTATGGTGGTTTGGGCCTGGGTATTAAGAGGTGATTTTGGATTGGATTAATGAATTATTTGATTTAGGCTTAAGGTTTATAGAAATACAATGTTAATGGGCTAACCCGGCCCATTAAAATGGGTACGGGTTGGCCCATTAGAATTGAATATGCCTTCGGCTTTGTTTTCTTGCACTCTTCCAATCTCGTGCTCGAGTTTTGTCCTTTTTGCTTCATTTTTGTCTATTTTTGACATATCAGTTACCTACACAATGCATTTGACAAAACACACATATACAATGTATTTTACATGTATTTTTGATCTTTTATGATAATTGTATTCAAGGAAATATGATATGGTGTAAAAACATCATATCGAAAATTCCCCATACTAAGCTATTGCCGTGTCCTCACGCAATGTCATAAACATACTTAGAAAACTAAAAATTTCAACCCCCTTAGACTAATTACCTCGAAAAGTAGCTAAGTGTTCATCTAAGGGGATTAAGAAATCACTAGTTTTGAAAAGCCCCCCGTTTTACCATTTTTATGCATTTATTATATCATAACTTTACGGAACAAGCAACACTAAAAGGATAAATTCATCGTCCTTGATTTTTCACCCGTCCTAAACCAAGTTAAATACCCCTAAAATACATTGTTTAAAGTAACCAGTTAAGATGCTAACTCTACTTCATAAAATGTATATTGTGTACTGCATAGCTACTTTCGCTCCACCTTATTTTCCTAAATCCTATAATTGATTTTATTAATTATTATTTGTGACAAATAAATTCTCGTCTTATTCAACATATAAGTAAAACCGTTTAGGACCACAATAGTTTGATTTCCTTTACTAAAGAGAGATATGGTGAGAATTAGGTCAAACATTTAAAGTTCTAATTTTGCATGATTTAGGGGTTATCCTTTTTATTTCATCCGAAACAACTCAACTACGAGTCCAGAGACGAAGGCTTTATTTAGATAACCCTAGAGTCGAAATTTAGCTTTATTTATTATTATTATTATTATTATTATTATTGCAACATTATTAAACCTCGGTCCTTTAAACAACTGACACATCGGGCGTCCTAACCGACAAGAGCAAAGTAGTCTTATTTCGAACTCGATGATTTCACTCGATCTTTTTGAAGGATGCATACTTCGGTAGCGAAAAAGATCATATGCATCAATACTTTTATCAGTCTAAGGATTAGTAGTATTGTGTGCCTTATTTAGTATTAAAAAAACTGCCTACATCGTCAAGTGATAGACCTGTGTCTGTATTCCGTTATCAGACCTCAGCTATTAGTTTATTCCTAACCCTTTATAATATGTCATCATCGGTCTTGTGTGGACCGACCTTGATCCAGTCTGTCATGTATTTTCGGCTTTGGTATTTTTTCTTTTTATTCAGTTTAGCCATATTTTCAAATCCTGTGGTCTTTTAACTACCTAGACAACGGTAGCGGGAGCCGTCAGGATTTCGGTAGCTTATTTCCCTACAACACTGACAAAACCTCAATTGTACCTTAATTTCACCAGAAGGAATCTCTACGAAGGGATTTAAACTAAGAATCGCAAAAACCTAAAAGTAACTTTATTTATTCAACAATTTTATAACATTTATTAAGCTAGTGGAGCAAAAAGCCCAACAAGGACTTTATGAGCTCCTAAAGAGATCCTACTACTCTATGTTTAGCATCTTAATTATATATAATACTCTATCATTTCTCGTTCTTCGCAGGTTTAAACATCTTTACTATATATGATCCGCGAAGCTTAGTCTAATAAAAAAAAGCTTATGCATATTTTTAGTCTATGATGGAAACTTTGCAACCTCTTGGCTTTTTCAAGCTAGATATTCGACGTTTTTACGCTTCTTAGTATAATAAGACTAGCAAAGCTTAAATTTATATAGTTAGGGGGCAAGCTAGAGGGCTACATGCTCGGATCAAGTCATTATTATGCTCAAAGACAACAACTATGTTTCAAAACACTGATTATTATTTTTGGAACAAATAAAATAAAATTTTTAATTTTGGCCTAAAATCGCATTTCTTTGATTTAATTTTTGGTAGAAAAATGGGTTACGTGAAGACAAAGCAATGGCAAGTAATCAAATTCAATAGATACCCCCATATAGATACTACACAATTGTCCTAAAGGTGTGATTGGCCACCCCCCTCACTAATTCTAATGCTTAATCACTAAGTTTAACGGGGGTCCCTAGTAAACTTAAAGTCGTTTATTAATTATGCTAATAGTAAAATATAAATTAAATTAAACGTTAATCAATAAGACTCTAGGATATTGGATTCCCCTAATATAAGCATGCGTAAGGATTGAAGATCGATGTGTAATCGATGGACAAAACAACTCGAGCACAAGAGTCTTCATCAATACACGGGCAATCCTGTACCATAAATAACACCAAAAACACGAAACACGAGAATAGGTTAGAGGCGAGCCTCTAAATCACACTTATTATAAATATATACTAATGTACTACTACTAAGGATAAGCTGGGTCTGCCACCATGAAGCGACTTTTTTTTGTGCGAGTCTCGCTTCGACTCTCACCTTTATTCATCTTGAAATTAGGGACGAAACATGTGGAAGAGAAAACTTCTATCGGATATTCATATGCCACCGGCTCTAGAAAAGAAAAATGAAAAGCAGATATGTCAGGGTCAAAAATGTATTCACAAATCTCCCGGAGGAGAGAGGCAGAGGAAAGGATTCCACCGGATAGGTGAAATAAGGAAGAAAAATTCGGATAACATATGTGAGGGAAAGATAATGGCGATCCTCAAAGGGTAATCTCACGTATGTAGGAGAAAAAGTGTTCTTATGAATGTCGGGGTCAAAAACTTTGATCATACTCTTCAAATCTTCTTTATCAAGTTCATCTTTTAAACTTCTCGGGTCATGATCTAAAAATACATCAGGAGGGAAATTAGAGATAGTGTCATTTATAAGCAAACTTTCAAGATAGATTATGTCTCCCTCTGAATTGTGATAACCGTTCTCAATATCCGTAGAAATATTTATATCTAGAAAAGCATCGATTTCATTAATTTCGCCTCCTGGGTCGAAACATTCATCCTCATTAAAATCAGAAAGAGGTGTGACAAGCAAAGCTGGCTCATCAAGGTTAGAAACATAAGAGTCCTTAATCTCGATGTCCTCTAACACCTCATCAAAAAGAGGATTTACATCACTAAAGATGTATTCGTTATCGAATTTGAAAAGAGGGTTCGGGTAAATTTTAACATTATCTTTAGGAATGTCCTCATCGGATAGTGACTCATCATCACTAGAGTTAAAATCATCATTTGAATCGAAGAGAGGGTTAGAGAAAGTCATGGATTTTCCATATGGAACGTCAATGGAAGAGAAATCATCACACGAAGATAAATCACATTCACTATTACTCCTGGAAGTATCCTCGGACACATTTGGGATTGGAACAAGGTCCTTAACGCTAGACATTATGAATTCGTCCGATTCCTTTTCAAGAATAGTGCTAAGATGCTCATCCCCCATGATGAGAGAGTCCTTAGGCTCCAAAGTCAGTAAAACGGGTGTGATTGCCATAGACGGAGGTATTTGAGAATCAATTTCCAAAGGAATAGTACTCGCCTCGTAATCATAGTCATCATCGTCATCATAGCAAAAAGATTTGAAATGTTGCGAAGGATAAGTACTAAGATTAGCCACCTGCTCTAGATGCTGAAGCTCTTGCTTTTTATTAATCTCAATACTCATTCCATTGAATTTACCTTTAAGCTATAATCAAAACTTTCTATTTCCTCTTCGAAAACGAATATCAATTTTCTCGTTACAATAATCTTTAATCTGTAAGTTATTACTTAAACTTAACATTTCATCTAAATAATATTGCTTTAGATCCTCCATATCTTGGATACTTATTTCTTGAAGAGGTGATTGATCGATGCTAGCCGCCTGCTTTTGTTGAAGTAACTTTTCATAAAATGATTGCATCATTTGAAGAAGCTCATACATCTTTTGCTGATTAAAGTTCTCTTGAATACTCGAAGGCTAATGATTGATGGAATACTGCGGGGGTTGGTCAAAACCAGAATAGTTAGGCTCAAAATAGTTGTGAGTCATCGGTTGACATTGAAAGCTTTCATGAGGACCCTCACAGTTTTCACAGCAAAGATATTGTTGTGGAAAACTCGATGAATTTTATGGATAATAATTATCACTAAAGTTTTGATTGTAGCTCGGTTCCTGCTCATAGACAAGCGAGAATCGTGGTGGAAAATCATAACCATAATGAGAATCGTTCCCATACGAGTATGTCTCGTACTGGGGCTGTGGAGGGTGGGTGAAAACATTTGGAAGATTCATTGAAAGAATTCGGATTTGAATCATAAACGAATGAATTTCCAGCTTTAAATTTGCAAAATGGACAAAATCCTTCACTAAGATGACATCCACACCTCTCACATGTACACCATTGACAACATACACCATCTTCTAACGGATCTCCACAATGAAACAATGAAATTGGTTGATCGAAGATGTTTGGGGTTGTGAAGGTGGGTTAGAAATATCAGGAGTTTGATTATAAGCAGCTCAAGAAAGGCAGATGTGAAAACATGTCTTACCCTAGGTTCACCAAAATCATTATCAATCACTTCCTCTCTAAACACCAATCCCTTACCAAGCTGTAGTACTTACACACCCACACTATTAAAGATGATGGTATTGTAAGCAGATTGAAATTTGTCAGAATTGGTGAAGATTGTCCAGAATATGGACTTCCCATTCCTGAGACTATGTTGACTGAAGGGATTAAGCAATCAGAATCTTATTAGATGTTCATTAAATATTCCACTGGTCAAATTCCTCCCAAAAAGAGCAGAGGCAAAGGGTCATAAGGGAAGAAGACTGCAGATACTCCTGAAGCAGTTGTTGATGTATCTAAAGAGTCTGACTCTGAACCTGATAGAAAGAAAACTGCCAGTAGAAGAGTGATTAAGAAGAAAGTCATAATTTATGTAGATGACAACATCATTCCTGATCCAGACATCGCTTTGGAGTTAGGTAAATCTATAAGCTTAACTGAAGCTGCAGAAGAGGAAGCAGCAAGGCAAGTCCATACTACTCATACAAAGATTGTAACTGAATCTGTCCCCAAGCCCGCTAGAAGAAGACCGTCGGGTATTGTGATGTTGGTTTTTATACACGTTATCAAACAAATAACCCTCAAATATATATAATACATATACGTAAGCTAAGTATCATACAATTATTCTTAGGAAAGAATAATAAGTAATCAACACGGTATCGTTCTCCTCGGTGAGAGGTGAATGGAAATTCACGATTATGTCAGGAATCGAGCTTGAATGTCATAAAAAGATTTAGATTTTGGATTCTAATTCTAATAACGCAAATGGAAAAATAAAGGCAAGCTAAACGAGAATTAAAGACACAATTAAAACCTAACGACAATTAAACACTTAACGATTAATTTACGACTAACAGACAAACTTCAACCACACCATCTAATACTGCTTCTATACTGTATCGTGACTTTCGGTCTTGGTGAATATCCGTTTGGGGGAATCATGCAAGAGATCAGCAACAGTTCTTCTCACGCATGCAGAATACTTCACAAACCATACTAAGTGAAGTAGTATAAACTACTTCCCCCTGGAAGTTGACCTGATAGCATCAAAGTATCAAAGTACACGTATTCCCCCATGATTCGAACTCTCGGAAGCATCATTGACGTGGACGACCATATACACGAGAAGTTCTTGTCATAAGCAACAATCTTGAAAAGTTATGAAAGACATTGAAGAACTTTGAAAGATTCTGCTGAGACTATGAAGTATCATTGACGTTTAGTAGATTCAAATGTCCCGTGAGAGTTGCCGATCACATCTCAACCTTTTACTCTATGGCTAACTTACCAACCTCGTATTCTGTCGGCTATTGCTGTGACCACTTGGTGAAGTAAACCCGATATACCAAATTTGAAAATGATTGTTGGAATTCCCCAAATTTGTTACTAAAGCTTGCAATGTTGTTGATAGAAGAACGGGCAGTAAGAAACCTCTAAGTACCTATACACTCAATAAGAGCCAAAATAGTACAACACTCTTGAGACTATCCTATCGGCATCTGCGTGTGTGACACTGAGCACTACAATGTAACTCTTTAAGTGATAGCTATAACCCGTGAGTACTACAATGTAACTCCTTACATCTGTATAACTAGATAATCCAAGTCTCAATCATAATGTATACAGTTCAAGGCAATCGTTTCAAACGATAGATTGGGTTTGAAGAAAAGGGGTAGAAAGTAGAAGGAAGTCTCGATGATGAAATAAGTAGATGCCTTCGTGAAACCCACTTCAAAGCTCAAATAAGGGATACCAAATCAACTTCGTGATCACTTGACATTAAAATCCAAATCTCTAGCCGTTTGTCATTGTAGTGAATCTTATTCGGATCTTTGTAGGTTATGTATCGTGTTGTTGTGTTGTTGAAAATCAATTGACATTCACGGGATTGTTACAAATTCTATTGATTAAACCGTTAATGAATTAACGGGATTTTACAAAATCAATAGAAAACCGTGAGTGAATTGATTCGAAATAAAAAAAAACCGTCGGACGGGAAAAATTCAAAAAAAAACTGAAAAATGTCAAAAAAATCATCGAAAACGATGTTTTTGGCCTTCGAAAAATCCTTAACCAGCTAAAGGGTGGTTACAGCGTGATCCGTCTCGTTTTTCTCTTCGATTTGAGAGGTCACGGGCCTAAAACGGACTTACGGATCAAAAGTTATGGCCGTTTTACTGAAACCGTTTTTCGTCACGCAAGATTGCTAAAAAATTTCGTTCGGTCCAAAAATTTGCTCGTTCGGTCCTCGCTAGTTCGATCGCTCGTTCGATCGCTCGTTCGAACCACTCGTTCGATCAGCTCGTTCGAACCTCTCGTTCGAACCGCTCGTTCGATCCTCTCTAGTTCGATCAGCTCGGTTCGAACCTTCGTTCGAAACCACTCGTTCGATCAGCTCGTTCGAACCTCTCGTTCCAACCGCTCGTTCGATCCTCATCGACTAGATCGGTTATCTAGTTCGGGTCTCTCGTTCGATCCAAATAAGATCACCACTCGTTCGGTCCAAACAAAGATCACTCGTTCGATCCAAACAAAAAAACACTCGTTCGGTCCAACGAAAAACCACTCGTTCGATCCAAACAAAGACCACTCGTTCGGTCCAAACAAAAACCACTCGTTCGGTCCAACGAAAAACCACTCGTTCGGCCCTATTTAAAAAACTTGTTCGGTGACTTCTTTCGATCTTGTGTTGAGCTCAACGAAAAAACAACAATTTTTTTGCAACTGAAAATATGGATACTTTTTTTTTTTAAACAAAAGAAAATGTTGGAATGTAGGAGACACAACATAAAAATGTTGTGTTTCCTTAGATGAAACAAGACTTTTGTGATTGATATATTCTTTTGTGATGAAAACGTGGACAAAAACAAAAAAAAAATCACGAAACCCACAACGAAATCAAAACACAACACACACGAATACAATACACCCCCGGTTAGCTCTGGTACCAATTGTTATCCCAAAGATTCACAAGCTAACAAGAATGATCCGGAGGTCGGGGAGGATTAAACAAATAGAAAGCCATATTATTAGTGAGAGAAAAGGGAAGATGTGTGTTTTCTAGAGAGAGAAACACACACACCTTATTACAAAATTATGAATCCTCACCCCTCCATGGAAGTATGGAGGGGATATATATAGCATAGCAAGGCTGGTATCACATTCTACTTACTACACTTGACATTTTTAGTCCCTGCATGTCCGGCTAATATAAACTAATGTAATTCCGTATTAGCCGACATATTTTAAGGCTAACATAAACTCTTACACCATCTTACTATAAATTTGACATCATCTTATACCAAATCTTAAGCCAAAAAGTCGAAGACACATCGTTAGCTACCTTAGGACAATCCGCCGGCAGGTGTAACCACCATCAAGGAATTGAAACCCACACCTCTTCGCCAACACCATTCCGGAAGGAAACTCAAACTGAATTTTGAGACTAAATTCTTTTAACACGGGGAGACTGTAACAATCCGCATTTTCACGTCATTTTACGTCAATAAATATTCAACTAATTATTTTAAACTTTTACGCGTTCACTTTTAATTTTCAATGTTTAGTTAAATCGCGTAAGCTAAAAATTAACATTCAACGTAAACCGACATCAAACAAATAAATTTTTACGTCAAGCAAGTGTTATATAATTATTACGAGGATAATTTATAACTTTTCATATTTTATTTTTATCGGTTACATAAAACGTTTACGTTTCGCAATAAAATACGTTTATGCATACACGAAAGCACCAATACCCGTCTATACTCAAACAAATACTCACTTTTATACCCAATACTCAAAAACTAAATCATTTTACACTCGTATAAACCCTTAGGCCGGATATACAAGTGATACAACACAAATAAAAACCTTAAATCCCCACTAGCATCACTTCATTCTAGTTATAACCAACACAAGTACAACCTTAAACCTAATTCTCCATATATTGTCAAGTCTTGTGTACCCCCCTCTTTTAACCGTCCCCACTCCTAGGGAGGAGGAGAGATCTTACACATTTAGTACTTAAAACCACTCTTGATCCATGGTATTGTTAAGGTTGTTTGCTTATACTCTTGACTATAAAAGGAAGGTCCTAGGTAAGCATCTCACACACACATTTCATGCAAGTAAACTCTCCAATTTTCTCTCTTGTTTTCCTTATAAAACCCATGGCTCAAGTTTTATTTCTAGGGTTTACATAATTTTTATTTTACAAAGGTTATAAGTATACTAGTGTTATCAAGGGTAATATCTAAGGTATATCAAAGTGATTTGGATGCTTGGGTATTAATAAAATAAGGATTTGTTCAAGCAAGAAGTTAGGGTTTTCAAGATATAATTAGGGTTTCTTGATAAGTATTTAGGGTTACATACTTGGGTTTAATTTGTGTTATCATCTTCATCCACTCTCCTAAGGTCTAACATAAACCCTAATCTTTTTAATTACTTCATTTTTATATTTACATAATTGTTATATTGTTAATCACCACCTAGTATTTAATTTATGAATTTATAAAATGAAACAAACATGAACATGGTTCGAAATTACATTTATCTATGATGAAATGATGTTATACAAGTGTTGATTAATTTATAAAGTTCATTAAAAAATTAATTGTTAAAAAGTTTATTTATAAAGTTTATATATAAATAATTATGAGGACATGTTATTTGGACATTTTTAATTTGGACAAGAAGATGAGGGGCAAGTAAATTTGAGGATATGAAATGATACTTACGATGGGTGTATTAGAGTGTAAATGTGAGGGTAGTACATGTAAAAAGTATGTATAGCAGCTGATTGGGCGAGAGAGGTTGAAAGTGCGAGTGTAGGAGCGACGGGAGCGAGCAAACGCAGCGATTTCGGTAGGTCATGAGTGTCCGAGCACGGTCAAGACTTTGGAGCGAAGCTGATAGACTCTGGAAGGTGGAAGGTATATCTGCCGGAGTGTTAACATGCTAGTCAGTACATTGAGGTTCCGGGACTAGGATTAGCGCGTAACATAATAGCCTACGGGGTTGATATGTTATCATGAGGACACACTCTGGTCTCATTATATCTACAACGCGACTTGAGAGACTTTTGGAGTTGTCTGGGTCTGGTTAGAGTCTGATACGTCTGACTAATAAGACATAATAATACAGGTAATCTATACCTAACTTATGATGATTCATCTCTCTCACTCACACTCTTAAAGAAAACCGAGGTATCAGACAATACTGAGCGCGAAAACACCATCTTTATACCACATACAATGTATAAATAGAGGTTCTACTCGTGAGACGATATGTTAGTGAGTATTTCTCATGGGCTATAACATCAACACTCGAAGATAACATTTTCGTAAGCTTTAACAATTTATAAAAAGCATGAGTTTAGTATATGTGCGCGCGCCGACGCGTGATTGCTCGAAATGAGTGACGTAAGTTGCAGCGTGGAGGAGAGGCGAGCACATACCTTACTTAAGCTTAGAGATGAGAGAGCGAGCGAGTGAGCAGTGAAGAGAGAGCGTATATCTACACGGAAATTAAAAGTCAGAGAAAAAAGCGAGACCAGCTTCGGTCCGTATATCTATCTCTCTCTCTCTATTATCATTGTATACATCTTCTCACGTCTGGTGCTCGTTAGAGTGAGAATGATATTTTTGTTTAAATGTTTTGAGTCTGTTTTTAGTTATTTAAGTTAATATATCTCTCACATTGGAGTTTATAGAACTGAGATGTGTTGTTATGATAGGGACGAGGATTTGTGAGGAGAGGAGATACAACGTGGTTGATCGTTTTGATGTGTAGTCATCTAGAGGGATAAATTGGGTATGGTAGCGATGAATATGTGGTGCTGGAAGTTTGGGACGGAGATACTGATATGGTGTTATGTTTTTATGTTATGTTATTACGTTTTGTTCTGTTTTTATGGTAATGTAAGGGTAGATTAACATTTATACATTGTTGTATGTTTAAATTATTTATTATTTGTGGTTTTTGAAATGTTGGGTTTATATTTATTTTTGTGAGGATTGTGGTGTTATTTTTTATATTGTAGGTATTTTTTGTTGTGTGAGCGGTTAGGTTTTCTATTTAAGGTATATTTTTAGGGTTATTGTTAGTTTTTATTTAATGGTTATATCGTCTCTATTTATGTAATTGTTAAAAAAACTAATAGGTGGTGATGTAAATATAGTATTTAGTTGTGGTTTTTATATTTATATAATTAGAAAAAATATAATTAATTTGGTTGATATAGGATTTAGAAGAAATTTAAATTTTATTAGGGTGTGTTTTTTTATTTTATGTTAATTGTGGGGTGGGTAGAGAAAATCTTTATAGGGTGTCATGTTATTTTTATTTTATATTGGTGTTGTATGGATATTTTATAATTGTTTGTAGATTATTGTTTTATTTGCGTAAATTTATTATTAGGGTTATGAATATTATATAATTATTGTGGAATTAAATAAATTATAATATGTTAAACATCTAGATTTAAGTTTTAATTTAGAATATTTTATCCGAAGGGATACTATTGATATTTTTACAAATAGACGAAAGTAAAAATATTTTTTTGGTAGTCTATTTGTTGAGTAGCAGTGAAGTAAGTAACAATTACCCAACACTCGCCCATTATCTGAACTGTTAATTAAATTGTGTAAGCGTGATGTTATAAATAGGATCTATTTGGGATTGACATTCCCCGTTCAGGTGAGTAGCACTCACTAGTTTGACAGATTGAACTAACGACTTATATCATGTCCGGATTTGGGATATCTTACGGGTTGACCGTCTACATACACATGGGCATTCACTTGGCATTAAATTGCATACATACATGTCTTCATGAGCTTAGTGCAGTCGTATTTACATTTTAGTGATATTGTTTGTGTTACAATGTCATACACTTCAAAATCTTGTGGTCCACACTACTTGTTAAACATTACTGATTACTGAACATTTTTCATGGTATTGTAGTATGAAGCCAATAGACCTGCAATCTTTGATTCTACCATTTAATTATACTTAATTTTTAGTGATATACTATTATATACAAGGATTGAAATGGTCATTACACACGTTATAAAACTCTGATTTCAACAATTTTACTTCTACATTAAACCCATGAACTCACCAACTTCTATAGTTGACAACTTTAACATGTTTTTTCTCGGAGGTGTCAAATAGATGATTGGTTTACTTGATGTGCATTGAAGTCTAAACTTTACAAGATTACATTCATGGATTTTCTACATACATTCAAATCACCAAATCTCGTTGTATTATTTCATGCTTTTCAATGTGATGCAAACTCTGGGACAAATGTTACAATAATTCAGATTTCAAGAAAAATCAACGCTTGGATTTATCCATTCTATATCTTCTTAAGATCTTATCGGTGTAAGCACTTTGACTTAGTCTAATTAACCGCTTAGATCTATCTCGGTAGATCTTGATTCTAAGGATATATGCCGTTTACCCAAAATCTATCATAGCAAAACACTTTCCAATATAGGATTTTACATCTTGTAACATTGAAATGTGATTTCCCATGATCAATATGTCATCAACATATAAGATGAAGAATGTGACATTATTCCCACTAGTCTTTTGATATACACATGGCTCATTAAGATTTTGAATGAAACCAAACTTTTTGATTTCCTCATCATATCTTTTATTCTAGCTTCTTGATGCTTGCTTTAGTCCATAAATAAATCTTTGAAGATTGCATATTTTTCTGGGATGTTTAGGATTAATAAAACCCTCTAGGTTGCACCATTAAACATCTTCATATAGGTAACCATTCAAGAAGGCAGTCTTGACATCTATTTGTCAAATCTCATAGTCATAAAACGCAGGTATGGCTATAAGAATCCTAATATCTATAATGTCTGCTACATGATAGAAGGTTTATTCATAGTCAATCCTATAGGTTTGAGTATAACCCTTCGCTACAAGATGAGCTTTATAGGTGTGTATAACGTCATCCATGTCGGTCTTCTTCTTGAAGAGCCATTTACTCCCAACGGTCTTATCATTAGGATTAAGATCAACCAAGTGCCAAACTAGGTTATCTTTCATGGATTGCATCTCCAAATTTATAGCATCAAGCCATTTGTTAGATTCAAGATCTGATAATGCAACTTTATAGTTAGTAGGTTTATTAAGATCCCCTAAACTATGCTCCTTAGCTTCTACATTTAGACTTAATCGATGAAGAGCTCGATGTGTCCTTTTGGACATACTAATAGGAGCAACATCAATTTGAGTTTGAGGCTTTTCGCCTCAACATGATGTCTGCTAGTGTTTTCAGAAGGTGATTATATTTTTCTTGAATTATTTTAAGTTCTACTGCTCTCCCATTGGCTTCTTGAGTGATGATATTCTTTTCAAAGAACTCATCATACCTTGCAACAACAATTTTGTTTTCAGGTAAGAAGTAGAAGTAGTAACCCATTGTTTCCTTTGGGTATCCTACAAAGATACACTTAACAAATTTTTGTTAGAGTTTGTCAAGCAGATCCCACTTCACAAGTGCCTCACAACACCAGACCTTTAAGTAAGACAAATTAGGGACTTTTCCATACCATAATTCATATGGTGTCTTATCAACCTTCTTGTTTGGAACCATATTGAGTATACGAGTAACAAACTCTAGAGCATAATCCCAAAAGGATAATGGTAGAGTTGTAAGATTTACCATTGATCAAACCATATCAAACAAGGTAAGATTCCTCCTCTCAGACACATCATTGTGTTGTGGTGTGTATAGAGGAGTAAGTTGTTGGACAATTTCACATGCTTTAAGATAATCTTTAAACTCTTGACTTATATATTTGTCTCCTCGATCTGATTGAAGAGCCTTTTATAGTCTTCTTGAGTTGATTTACTACTTCATTTTTAAAGACCTTAAATGTTTCAAAGACATCATGTTTATGTTTAATCAAGTAAACATAACCATAAGAACTGAAATCATCTGTGAAGGTTGTCAAGTAGCTAGATCCTTGTCTTGACACATGTCTAAGTGGACCACAAACATAAGTATAGATTAATCCAAGTAGATCAGTAGCCCTCTCCATTTGACATGGAAAAGGTTTTCTTGTCATCTTACCAAATATGCAACGCATTGGTCAAAAGATTCATCATCCGTTGAATTTAAAAGCCCATCATGTTGTAGCTTTTCGATGCATTTTTTACTTATGTAAGCAAGACGACAGTGCTACAGATAAGTAGAGTCCAAGTTATGCTTGGCTCTTTTGTTGATAATATTATATATAGAATTAACATTTGGGACAAGATTAAGCATATCAATTTCATAAATACCATCACATGAAATAACATTAAAATAAAGAACATTATTCTTAAAAACTGAAATTCCATAATCCGTAAAACATTGAACAAAATCATTGTCAACCAAACATGAAACTAAAACAACACCTCTAGTTATAGTATGTGCATAATGACAATTGTCTAAAGAAATAACTAATCTATTAGGTAAAACTAAGTCGAAACTTCCAATAGCTTCTACACATGCACACAATCCATTGTCCACGTACAAATATAATGCTCCTTATTTTAGCTTCCTTTCTCCACTAAGTCCCTGAGTAATGTTACAAATTTGGGTACCATAACCAGTGTCATACACCCAGGATTTATTAGGGAAAGCAAAAAAATTTATAGTGAAGATACCTAAAGCACTGGCAAAACCAGCTTGCTTCTTCTTTATCATTGAAACACCCTTTCCAGACTTGAAATTTGACCCAAAACCTCATAATACCATTCAGAAATCATTATCATGTTATAATACAACAATGTCATAAACATTGTGGTCTAAATAACCTAAAATCAGATATTTTACGGGTTTACCAAATGCCCCGTTTTAACTCATTTACATACACTTAAGCACACAATCAAAACCATTGACTCATACTCATTTCACATTCACATTACATGACTCTTGACACTTAAACACATTCATTAACAATTCATTTGACACATGGGGTTTAACCTTGATATGAGCTCGGTAACTAGTACTAAGCTCCTACGAACATCTTCATTTACCTAGTCCTTGCTTCCAAATCATAACCTTTTACCAACACTTTACATTCTTTGCAAAATACCTACAAAACATTAAACATCCAAACCGTAAGCATTACGCTTAGTAAGTAATAGACATACAAGTCATTATACTTCATTTAACACATTCACATTACAACTCTTAACACAACAATCATTTATAAGCATATAACATACATACCTTTCTAATTTACAACATTACTGATCACCTTCATCGCA
>BQNB010015074.1:0-73901 GCA_026074375.1 Tanacetum coccineum
GTGATATTCTTGTTATTCGCTCACTCAAGGTGAGTTCATAGCACCACGTTTTACATGCTTTTGTTTTATAAGTTTTTGGGGGTGAGAAACATGCAATGCTTTACAACTGGATACAAGTGGATACTTTTATATTATGATTATGTGTTGCCTAAGTAGCGATAACCCAATCTGAGCCCATTATCATGAACTGTCAATTACTGGACTGTGAGCGTGAATGTTATGAATAGATCTATTGGGATTGAAATCCCCGTTCGGGTGATTAGCTATCACTGGGCAAACAAACGTATACCATGTCGAACATAGGATGTTGCGGGTTAGAACATCATCACGGGCAATGTAGGCCATTTATATGGTATTCATTTATGTCGAGCTTCAGAGTCATGAGCTTAGGGCAACGTAATTACATTTATATGATGTCTGCATCTGTTGCATTATCATACACTTGGGAAATCTTGTGGTCCTACAATATATGATTTATCAAACCTATGAATTCATCAACATTATTGTTGACGTGTTAAAGCAATGTTTTTAAGGGATCAGTAAGCACGAGGTGCAAGGGGTACATTGGTGGTTTTGATTTGGATATCAGGCATTAAAGATTTTATCGCATTACATTTTGTATAACTGTATGGGCTAGAAATCTTTGTATTTTGAACCAGTGGACAAGTGAAGCTTCGGCTTATGTAACCAATACTTTGTTAAATCCAATGTATCAAATTTTAAATGAATTTTGGTCGTTCTATATACATCTTGTGTTATTGATCTATGAAGTAACATGCCCCGGACCCTTATTCTGCTGCGACCCAATTTAAGGGTGTAAGGTTATAGAGAACCAGGTCAAATGTTTTTGCTAGACTATAACCATTTTCAAACATCGAATTCATACAAAGGGGTTTTACACGGGACATACATATGTGCATACATTCATGCATACACTACTTGTTGCATTAGTTGGTTGGACTAGATGCATTCATAATTGATATACATGTTATGATATAAATGTATATTACTATAAGAGCCTTATATAATATACTCATATAAGTTATTTCTGCTGGTCACAGTAGTCATGTCAGCTGATTCCGCAGTTACCTATACTTCTGTTCACTCTGAGGCACGATCATGGAGTATCCCATCTGAGGATCCTTACGAGGAGGCTGCCAGACAGTTACTGGAGCAGGCACCACGTTCTCCAGAGTATGTACCTGATCCCATGGAGCTGGAGGATCATGTACCAGTGTACATTCCTGAGCCTGAGCACCCTGAGGACTTAGTGCCAGCTGAGGATGAGGCACCTATAGAGGCATACATTACTGAGGTTGCTTCTGCACCTCCACCACCACCATCCTTTTTACCCCCACTTATCCGACCCCCACGTACTAGAGCAGCCATGGCTCAGATGAGAGCTGCAGCACCATCCACCTATCATCCACTACTCCCATCAGGGACCCCACCATTGTTACCTATACCACTACCTACACCATCCACTAGCCGCAGAGCTGATATTCCCGAGGCTGACATGCCGCCTCGGAAGAGGTTACTACTTACTGCTCCCAGACCTGGGTGTGAGGTTGGGGAGAGTTCTGATGCTGCTGCTGCGAGACAGCCAGGACCCACTATGGCCCGTAGGGTCGATTGCAGTTCTGTAGACACTGTGGAGACTAGGGTCCGAGATACTGAGAGGAGGATGATGGCCGCCTTAGAGGTGGTCAACTTGAGGGTCAGTTACCAGGTAGATGTTCGCAGGAGGGAGAGTTCGGAGTTTTACTCACGACATCATGATGCCCAGAAGGATCGTGCAGCTGTGAGAGCTGAGAGGAGAGAAAGACTTGCTTACGAGCAAGAGAGTATGGAGAACCGTCAGGCCTTGGCTAGGTCTGAGGCTTATAGCAGGGCATTAGAGGCACGGATTACAGTGTTAGAGACTCAGGCGCGTCGCCACGAGTGGCAGCGTCAGGACGCGGATGATCGCGCGATGAGGCATATCATGCGTATTCAGGCTTTGGAGGCTGGAGCACGCGATGACACCTTAGAGGATACTGGTAGTAGTGCCTAGGGTTACTTTTCTACCATATTGTAGCTATACTATATAGCCTGCTAAGTTTTTATGGGTTACTCCCAGCTAGCAGGCGGTATAGATCTTTTGTTTTGATTAGCTATCCAGTATGGATCTTTTGTCTTTTGTCTAGCTATGTTGTATAGCCTACTAAGTATTACGGGTAACTCCCGGCTAGTATGGCTTTAGGTTGTATATACTCTTTTGTTTTGTAACCTAATCGTTATGATCATTTTGTATCAGAACCATTCAAGTACGTTTTCCAATTTATATATGGAATGGTTGTATTATGTTACGTTTGTAATCGAATTTGTTTATGAATGGATGTCGATTTGGTTATATCATTGTTAATTACAATTTAGTTGTATATTTCACTGTGTGATGTGATCTCACTTTATTTATCATGTATATGTCATGTCATGGTTATGATTTACCATATTTTTTCCAGCTTTACATATTTTGTCATAGTTATCAAGATCGTCAATCGCAACAACCTGGCCAATCACATATGCACATGGCATACAAAAGTAGCGATTGCTTTAGATAATTTTTTTATATGGCTGACATAACATGCTTATTATTCGAAATGTATGATAAGCCATTTATAAATAGCATGATAGTACCATGTTTTGGCCGATGCAGACCTAAATCCGCCATTACTAAACAGAAATGATCAAGAAATTGATCCATATAAGTTCGTAAAAACCTGATAAGTATTTTGGTTACAATACCTCGATTCAATCTTCCGAATCATTAAATCTGAAACCTTTATGAATATTATTACTTCTTCAAAATCATAAAGAAGGAGCAGTTGATAATAAGAACCTCAAACTCAGTAAAAGATAAATTATTTCAAATTAAATTTTAAATAAGTAATGAAAAACGTTTTAAAGAAACACAACAATACAAAATACAAAAGAGTGGAGTAAAGAAAATGACGAATCTAAACCTGCGAATCGTAATTGCAACATAACTATGGAAACTTCACCATAAAAATTGAAATACACAATATTAAAAATGTAGATATCACATTTAAAATCAAATAAAAGACGGCATTAAGAAAAGCTATATATGGTTTTTTTACCTTCAGTTAGATAGCGTGTTGTCCACATCAAATATAACACCTTGTTTTGATCTTCTTCAATAAACACCATGTCATCTGCTGTGAATGAGCCTGCAAGATTAAAAAAAATAACAAACAAAAGATTATCTATCGGAAACAAAAAGATATAAAAAAAAAAGGTTTTTTCTAACATTTGCCCTCAAGCACATGTTAAGCTATATTTATTAAACACGAACTTTCTTTATATATCAGAAAATACATTTAATTCTCATTAAAAATAGTTATATGTTGCCATAATTAAATGTAAAATTTAATTTAATAACTTACGATTTTACTTTTATATAAAACTCAAATGTGTGCCCTCGGGGCACATTTTAGAAAAAACCTATTATTTTTCACCCGCGGGTGGGTTGTGGGTGAAAATTTGTACCCATCAGTAGGTGACGGGTAATGCATACCCACCATGGGTGTATCCATTTAAGATACTCACGAGTGTACCCGCCTAAATACTCACAGGTGTACCACTAAACCCATTTCTGTTAAAATAAAACTTATTATACTGCTCAACAATTTGTGAGGTTGTTGATATATATTTAATAACTACCAAAATCTCTAGACTACACAATAAACTAACAATTTCTTTGAGTTGCAAAACTAAAAGATGAATATGAAAGATTAAACTTTCAAAAATATATACATGATATATCTCAGCACATGTATGTGATTTGGTGTAATGATGATTAATTTGTATAGTTTCACATATGTCATTAAGTATTTTGTGAACTTCGTATTTAGAAAATTGATATGATAGTTTCATAAATAGTTATAGTTTTATAATTTTGTTTTATATCACAAACCAATTGGTTTGCTCACGGGAAATAGGTACCCACGGGCATGGGTGGTGTGGGTAAAAAGTTGTACCTACTGGTAGGTGACAGATTGCTAGTGGGTGAGGTAAAAATCATGGGTACGGGTGACGGGTTAAATGAACCCATACCCATTACCCACGAGTGTCATCCCTACCATCTTCAATATTTAACAAAGATAAGGATTTGATTATTTTAAAACTAAGCTATAATCATGGAGGTTTGTTAGAAATATTTGAATCAAAAGCGTTTTTTTCAACCTTAGTCTCAAAGTTTCCTATATTATCTCCTATTTTTTTAAAACATTTATCAAATCAAATCTTTTACTTAGTAAAGGAAAACGTCAAGTGGGGTATTCGTATTTCAAAAAAATCAAATCATACCTTATTAGGTAATAATTTAATTAAATATTATTATTTTTTAAATTCTTTTTAATTAAAAAGTCTAAATATTACCTAAGTTGACAATAAAATTCGTTTTTATATACTCTTATGTCATCAAAAATATAAAACATCATGAAAAATACAGGTGTCAAAAATCAAAAGAAAAGAACTTAAGTTAGACGGATGTGAATATTTAAACATACGTGCCACAATGTAAATTTGAGAAAAAGCATGAGTATATAAGTTAAGAAAAGAAAAGAAACATTTGTTTTCCCAACTTCCTCGCATGATCCTTTTTCTTCCATAACCATTAATACACAAAAACCCTAAACTAAAACAACTGAAGCAACAGTTGATCAACTATCGACGATTTTGATTAACCACTGTCTCCTTATTCCCCTCTTTAACCGAAATATCTGTACACCTACATTGCAAGAGATAAGATCATATAACACATACACTTCATTTCATAAGCAAAAAGTTCACCATCTCTTTGTTTCTTCCATCAAAACCCACGTCCATACTAAAATATTTCAAGTACCATCCATACAATTTTCTTTTATACCACATTTACAAGCACTCACACATCATATCTAAGATACCTCAAGATGATTTGAAGCATTGGTTAAGCATTTGCAAGGGTTAAATAAGAAAGGAAGCTAGGATTTTTCTTGGAAAAGTTAAGGTTTTCTTGGTTGTAAAAGCTAGGGTTATAAGCTATGCAAGGGTTTGGATTTTCGTTGGTCATCATATCTCATCATACTAAGGTTATCTAAGACCCTACTCATTTCATAACCATGATTTTATGTGTATATAAGTTCTTTATAGCAAAATCACCATTAGGATGCTTTAAACATGTAAAATGAATTTCTACTTGTGATTATGGAATTGTACACTTGCACACATGTTATATGGATGGTAATATGAGGTTATAAATGGGTACACAAGTGTTGTACACTCTTGGTTATGCATAAAAAGTGTTAATACAAGATTAGGGTTTTTAAGAGTTTACTTAAAAAAAGCTCAAAGTAAAAGTGTGTAAAATAACTTACTAATCTTGTAATTTGTATCATGACTTTATTTGGACAAAGGATGGACTATGGACATTATTATATGTATCATATATATGACAAATAAAGTTATAAAAGACTTATGGTAAATTACAAAATAGAAAAGTGCATAAAACAAGCTTTATATATAAGTATACATATAGATTATAAAGGTGTTTTGATTCGAATTTCAACGTGGGTTTGTCCTTTTTTAAAAGTAATACGCCTCATGACATTCCAAAAGGTATGAAATCGAAAAACGGATTAATAACGAAAAGATCGATAAATTATTCGTTTTACGTAATACCGGATTTCATACAAAAAAAAATAATAAAACAAAAATAAAAATTTTTTTTATAAAAAGTTATTGTTATCTGGAACATTTATTTTGGAAAAACATCATTTATATGATAAAGCTTTTAAATACGAGAACGTACTCGAAAGAAATCGCTATAAACGGAGCCTATAACGAATTAAGTTCGCGTTAGGGTTTTACGATAACTAAAACTATAAAAATAAGTTTATAACTGGTATGAACAGTAAAAATCATGTTTCATCAGAGGATAAAAATATAAAATGTTCAAATTTTGATAACTCGTCTTAATACGAAAGCGTGGACATAAGAAACGTAAGAAACGGGCTTAAAACGAGAAAGTTACGCACTATTTTATAACTTGTGCACTATTTCCTGAGATGAATAGTGTTGGTTCGTTTTTAATAAAAAAATTTGCAAAACTTTTTTAGATCACTTAATTTAATTAATATAGTTGTTTTAAACCTATAAATATTATTTTTATGAGGCAATTAAATCATTTAACGATTAACGAGAATACAAATACATGATTAATATGTATTAAATGCGATTTAATTTCACAAACACAATTAGATGGTGATTTAGCTATGTAGAATGATATATGGTAGTAGTTACTCAATGTGATTAGTACTTATACGTCCTTAAATTAAATAGGTTGCATATGACGATTTACGTGACGCATTTTTACTTGGAAAGTATATTATTGATTAACTCACTCGAGGTGAGTTCATAGCCCCATGTTTTACATTTTATAATGATTTACAAGTTTTGGGGTGAGAACATGCTTGTTTTACAATTGAACGCAAGTGGACATTTTTATATATCGATTTCGTTTTGCCTAAGTAGCTTGAACCCAATATGCCCGGTATCATGAACTGTTAATTTCTGGATTGGAAGCGCGAGTATTATAAATAGATCTATTTGGGATTGACCTCCCCGTTCGGGTGACTAGCTATCACCAGGAACGAACGTTATAGTATGTCAAATTTGGGATGTTTCGGGTTGAACATCATCATGGGCAATGTAGGCAATATTTATATATTGTATTCATATATGTCTAGCTTCAGTGTCATGAACTTAGGAAAACGAAATGCCAATTTTTGTGACGAGTGTACATGTTGCATAGTCACGGGGGAAATCTTGCGGTTCTGTTTTATACAAATATAAACCTATGAATTCACCAACTTTATGTTGACCATTTTAAGCTTGTTTTTCCAAGGATTACAAGGTCCAAGGTACCATTGGTGGTCTCTTATTTTTGGAAACATGGCTATAAAGAAGATTCTAGTGTACTGACAATTTGGGGATATTTATTACCTGAAGTCAAATCTTCAATTTTATAAGCCCCAAAGATGATTCCCATTCGTTAATGAAAAGACCGCTTTTGTATAAACTCTAATCTCCCCTCACTCACTTCCCCCCCAAACCACCCACAACTCACACACCACCCTGCTACATCCATACTCCTTACCTTAAAAACCGCATCCACCCCCCCCTCCCCCCCACATATCTTCCCGCTCACCACCGCGCCCCCCTCGTTCTCCCACTTGTCCATGGCATCGCTTCTCCTCCCTACCTCGAATGCGCCCGCCACCGCCCCGGATATCCCCATATATTCCGCTCCCCGCCCCCCGACCACATCCCACCCTTTTCTCCCCCCCCCGCTGCGCGACGGTGTTTACAATATAACTCCCATAATATACTCATCGTTATGACCAATATATATAATGCTCCTTACGGTCCATGATTTTCTTATTTCGCCTCCAAGATAATCACAAGTCGCCATAACCTTTTACATAAACATCATCCAAACTTGACCCAGTAAGGTAACTTTATCTCTTTACACCACGTATATACCACAACCCATTCTTCCACCTTAACACTACCCAACCACTCGTTATAACCCATCCCACCTCTTCTCATTTCCCCTTCCTCATATCCATTGCATACTATGAGACTCAATCCACTTAATACTATGCTACCCACAAGTGTACAAAATGTTCATCCACCCAAACCAGCCCCCCCCTCTACAAAACTCCATTTTCATCCCCTATGTTGACAATCCACCAGTCACTAATACATGCGCTGATTCTTGCTTTAAACGAACCTTACCTTATTGATGTACCATAAATACTCCATGCAAATCTATAAAAGACTTGCGAGGCATTTCTAGATAACCTTACTGACCTGGACCATGGATCCGCACACGTGATGACGCACAATCTCGCTCAGCTTAAACACTTGTTTAGGCCTTTAACATAAGCTTGCACACTTGAAAACCCAGTTTTTTAGAAACTCCCTAATCTTGCAAAACTTGCTTCAATGCTTGTAAACCTCGCCGCTCACCAACCCTTTGAAAACAACTCTAGCGCCTTGCCCTGTCACTCCACCCCCCCAGGATCTTGATGTCAGACTCTCTCTCGAACTGTGTGTCATGGTTTGTAACCCCATACCCACTCCCAATACCCCTCCTCTGGCGCCATCTGTGTACATAAAGAGGTTTGCTTCTTCCCGTGGACTCTCCTGTAGTGAGCACATCAAAATCGCACAGACCCACCGAACGCCACGCTACAAAATCATAATAAAAAACAACAGACGGCACATAGAGAACCTCTCGCAGTGACCTTTGATTCTTGGATGTACTACTCCCCCCAAGTGTTGCTACAGCCTGTATGTCCGCTTCTGTCTTTCCCTATACCCTACCCCCTGCACTGTATATAGGATATAACCCGACGATACGCCTAAGTGTATAAATTAAAAGACCATAATGACCCAAGGAGCAGGGGGAGGGGCCCGCTCCTCGCGTCGGCCCCCCCCCATGGGGCCCATTAACTGGTGTGAATAGTGGCGCCCTAAAAACAATTAGTCATGGCTTATAAGTCTTGTAACTCAATACTTGCACCTTGATAGGTAATGTTTAGGTGTCCTGTGTTCCCTATTATGGAGGTGATGTCCCATGAAACAAGGAAGAAAAATATCTAGATTATTTCTTGTAATAAATTTTAAGTTTTATACCTTCTCTTTTGAATAGTGTAAGTATATGTGTAAGTGGTGTCTTGATTTTAAATGTATACTTGCAAACTTGTTGAAGTCTTGCTTTTTTCTTGTATATGGGGCGTTCCATTTGATCTACCATGGATAAATTTTATAAAACTTTGGTATTGAAAATATATAATAAGATTTGTTGATTGCATAGATTATTTAACATGGGTCCGGGGGTTATGCCTAAATGCTACTCTATGCGAAACGTTAATGATATAATTTACGCAAACCAATAAATATAAATTGAAACAATGTTAATAGTTATCCTCCAAAATAATTACTTAACCTTTGCTAGATGTAAACATTTAATTGTTTATGCCCTCCGTGTACATTTGAACGCTAATTTTAGCCTACGCGAAGTAGCTTAACGGTTTACGATTTAAACAAACGCGTACAAATACAAAAAGTACTTGTGGATTTATGACGGAGTTAAGACCCCTTAAAACACGGGGTGTTATAGTCTCCCCCCGTTAAGTGAGCCTTGTCCTCAAGGCTTAAGACGCGGCACTTGTCGACGGTGCGGTCTTTGTGAACAGATGTGGGTATTTCGTCCAGAATGATCTCGCGTTCCATGTAATAATTAGGAACTCGGCTTGGAGTTCCATCGAACCTTGACTAATGGAATGCGGCTTCGCTTCAACCGTTTAACTTCACGGTCTATGATCTCAACGGGTTCCTCAACAAACTAAAGCTTGTCATCAAAATGAAGTCCATCCAACGGAACGGCTAACGGTTCGTCGGCATAACACTTCTTCAAATTGGATACATGAAATGTATTCGTGAACTTGCTCACTTTCTGGATGCTCGAGCTTGTAAGGCAACCTCTCCAACCTTTTCTTAAACACCTGAAAGGTCCAAAGATACCTAGGGTTAACTCTCCCCCTTTTTACAAAACGTTTACGACTCTTTTCCATGGCGAAACTTTGAGCTTACATATCCCCAACCGCTTGGAAGAAATCCATCGATTAGCTTTAGATCGGCGTAGCTCTTTTGCCTATCACGGGCGGCTTGCATCCTTTGCTTGATTTGGACGATCTTTTTGGTCGTTTCTTGAATTAGTTTTGGACCGATTTGAGCTTCTCCAACTTCGGTCCAACAAACTGGTGAACGACACTTTGACATAAAGTGCTTCAAATGGGCGGCCTTAGAATGCTTAGCGAATAACTATTGTTATAATGAAAAACTTGACCAACGGACAAATGGTTAACCCAACCTTTTCCAAAGTCGATCACGCAAGCACATAGCATATCCTCGAGTGTTTGGATAGTTCTCTCACTTTGCCCGTCTGTTTGTGGATGTTACGCAGTACTCATATCCATATTAGTACCCAAAGCGTTCTGAAGTGACCTCCAGAAATTGGATGCGAACCTTGGGTCACGATCACAAATGATTGAAACAGGTATTCCATGCCTCGTAACAACCTCCTTTAGGTACATTCTTGCAAGTTTATCCATAGGATCAGTCTCTCTCATTGGTGTGAAAATTGCAGACTTAGTGAGTCGGTCAACAATCACCCAAATGGTGTCGTAGCCTTGCGATGACTTAGGAAGCTTAGTGACAAAATCCATAGTGATGTTGTCCCATTTCCATTCAGGTATCTTGGGTTGTACCAACAATCCTGATGGCCTTTGATGTTCGGCCTTGACTTTAGCACATGTCAAACACCTGCTAACATAGGTGGCGATGTTTGCCTTCATATTCGGCCACCAATATAGCTTCTTCATATCTTGGTACATCTTGTCAGAACCCGGATGAATAAAGTATTTTGACTTATGGGACTCGTGCATGATCAAGTCGCAATTCGGCCATAAACAGGGGTAGCCAACTCCTGCCATTGAGGCATAGAGTTCCATCCGCACGGGGTTCCAACTTTTCCGTCCTAATCGCCTCTGGATTTTTAGCGTTTTCAACCAACATTCCTCCAACATTTATTCCTTTCGTTTTTGATGTTCTCTCCCCGGGTTTTCGTGCTTCAGTCTGAGCTATTTGAATCTTTTGTTGGAAGATCCAAGCAATAGTCATGAAATAGGCTCGAATTTCTGGTTGATCTCTCTCCTTAGCTTAGAGCATCAGAAACACGATTTGCCGTTCCGGGTGGTAACGATTTCTCACAATGTAATCACGTAGAACTCCAACCAACGCGGTGCTCATGTTCAACTCTTTCTGATTAAGAATGGTTGTGGGCTCTTATGATCAATGGAACAAGTGACTTGGTTCCATACAGTAGTGCCTCTAAATCTTGAGAGCGAAACAATACGCTCCAAGCTCCAATCATGAGTCGTATAATCTTCTCATGTATCTTTAGTTGGCGTGATGCATATGCAATCATTTTCTCTTTGCATTAACACATCGCCAAACCCTTCTTTAAAGCATCGCAGTATGCGATAAATCATCGCTTCTTCCAGGTAAGGCCAATAATTTATCCTTGTCACAACTTTTAAACCATATAAAAATTATATTTAAAATACCCCAAAAACATAACAACAAATATAAAGCAATTTAATATAGTCTATCTATTAAACCCATCAAGTCCTCCATTCTAACACCCCAGTCAATACCAAAAAAAATTCCTAAACATATTGTCTACAACTTATATTCCACTCTATAAATTAATACTAATTTCTTAACATTTATATCTATCTAACAATATATATATTAAATAATTTATTTAACCCCCAAACCCCATTTAACCAAAATTCACCCTCCAAAAAACCTACACACCTCTATCAAAATTATCTCAATATAACAATTATTAACAATTCACACTCATCAAAAACCCAACCTTCCCCAAATCCCAAACACAACCTTACGGTACCCCCTCAATATCCACCATCCCACTTCAACACCTCGAGTCCCCATCACAAGGACTATATCTCCTTATCTCCCCCCTTCCAAAATCCCCCAATCCCACCCCCCACCTCTTATCCAAAATACCCACCTTTCCACATCACCCAAACCCACATTACACTTACTCCATCCCCTCTCTTTAAACAGCGCACATACCAAAAATCCTTAATTATCACCTTCTTATAAACTATCCAGTTCATCAACTTCCATCACTCATCCTTCCAATCCACTCTTTCACACCCCCTACCACCACTACAATCTAACGCTTATATCTCTGCTCACACTTACTATTCTATATAATCACCCAATCAAACATTCACATACACCTAAATAAAAAACCAATAAACTCCATGCAACATCGGCCACGTCTCACCCGCATCAACTCACCTCAATCACCACCAATTCCCCGCCCCCCCCGCCCGTCCACTAATCTTCATTCTCAACTCCTCCGCACACCACCACCATTCCACTCCTCACCCCGCCCCTCCTCCCCCTCCCCTGCTCGCTTCCCTAACGTGCCCACTACCCACACGCCTGCTCACACCGTCCTCACTCATCTCACATCGCGCACGCTCTTATATCTCTTTCCCCCGCACGCTCAAACCCGCCCACCCCCCCACCGTGAAATCTTAGGGATCACAAGGACACTGAGCTCCCATTTAGTTGATCATGTAGGTGTGCGGGAATGTACATGTGCTATACTGTGTAGTGTGTGTCCCCCATATGTTACTATGTGTGTATCATAGAAGTATAGCATTGACTCATCATCAATAGTGTATGTGAGGATAGACTATAGAGAATGAGAATCAGGGAATATAGATAGACTCGGAAACAAAATATGATAGAGAGACAACACCTTCAGTCCACAAAATGACATCAAACCTGTGTGTGTAATAACATATGCCAAAAATGATACTGGACATGAGCTGTGGTTAGTCTCAAGTGATACATTCTAAGTGATGTGATATATTTGGAGTTATTGACAAGAGAAGATGATAGGTAGACACGCCAGATCGAGAGAGCGCAAGTCGTAGAATCCATCTCTTGTGAGATGATGCTTAGGTGTCGTCACGCGTCATCGCAACAATTGTGTAGAAATCGTGTCTCTTTTTGTTTACATGCAGGGGTCGACCAAAGATACGATATCCACATGTCACTGTACGTGCGCATACAGTCTTCTATGCAGAATTGACTCTGCTGTCCATGATTACTTTATTAACTCATATACTATATTTGAACTCAAGTGAGCCGCTAACGGAGTTAGCTCAATTATTAGTCGTCGAAACTACAGCACAGATTCTAGTTGGCTCTCTAAAATTGTTGAATGTGAGCCTACTGTGAATGCTGGCTTAAGATAGGCAGAAATTGCTATGAATGTCGACAAACAACGCCTGAACTAGGAGAGGAGATAGATTAGGTATATCCGTCAACTTATAGCTTATTTATTCTTACGTCAGCGGTTGCAGTTTGCAAATTAACAAGTCTTGGACGTACCGCCTCAATAGTCGGTTGACCGTGAAACCCAACGCGTAGAATTTCGACCACTCGTCGCATAACTATCATAGATCCTCTGAGCTAACCAACTATTATCTAATAGTCAGTACCCCTCGCACACCAAATCTCCTCCGGCCACCCACAGTATCAAAAATAACTCTTAGAAGCATATGACGGTGTTGTTTGAAGGAACGTACTAAGAGTCATGCATGGATGTTGCTTTAGTAATCCCAGTCTGGTTTGTCCCTTGCATGTCCCAAAGCATATTTTTGGCCGGTGCCCTATCATTTCCAAAACTTGATTTCCACGATTTTTGTTGTTCTTCAACTTTGGACATTCCCTCTTGAAGTGTCCTTGAACTCCACACTCGAAGCAAGTAGATTTCTGGCTTGACCCAGTGCCCCTATGATTGTTAGCATTGTTGGCATTTCCCGCACTCCTACAGTCACGGGCAAAATGGCCAACTTTGTTGCATTTGTGGCATTTTGGAGCACACGGGACACGTGTTTGGTGATAGTTGCATTTGCGCATAGGGGTTAGAGTCCCATTTATGGGTTTCTTTTCACCAGTCCCTGGCAGTATACGCCTGACAAGTGTTCTGCCTCTTGTTTCTATTGTGGTTGGTTTTGATTGGTTGGGAAGTGTTTCAAACGCCTTTTGTTCTCAGCCTGTCTTAAGCAATGGTGCTGACTTTCTTATCCCTATTGTTGAGTGGCATTTTCAAAGCCTTCTTGCATGGTTTTCGGCTTTGATGCTACAATATTTCCATGGATCATGTCAGGCAATCCGCCAACGTACCTTTTAATCTTGTCAGTAGCCTTACAAGCACTACAAGTGTTTTATGTGAAAGACCCGGTAGATAAAAAATTGTCTATTGTCTTTAAGACACCTCCCAAGAATTACAAATATACAGAGAAGTGCTAGTTCTTGAAAGCGTTGGTTGTATTTGACCACATCATTACCTATCACTTTCAAGTTCCACAATTCAGCCTCAAGCTTCTTCATTTCGTTTCGTGGACAATATTTGTCGGTCATCTTCTTCCTTAGATCGACCCAAGTCATTGAATAGGCAACATCATGAGTAACAGTCATAACATGGGAATTCCACCATGTTAGAGCACTTGCTAAAAGAGTACAAGTAGAGAACTTGACCTGGTTCTCCACCGAGCAGTTGCTTATTCGGAAGACAGTCTCCATTCTTTCAAACCATTGGGTTAACTCAACCACTCCCTCGGTGCCCTTGAAATACAGAGGTTTGCACTTCATGAAATCCTGGTAAGTGCACTCTCGAGCAACGCGTTCAGATCCCCTGACACCCGTTCCCGAAGAATGGCTATCAGTGCCATTCCTAGTTGCGTCACGTGCGGCCAAGGCGGCACTGACTCCTTGATCAATCATAGCTTGGAGTTGGGCATTAGTGACCGTAGTGGTTGTGGTTGCTGTTGGGGCTGGTGTTGTTGTGGCCCGTGTTGACCTCGTGGCTCTTTTTGGTGCCATTTTCTTCAATCACAAGAAAATACAATACTCGTTAGATTTCATAAAATCATAACCATGACATAACACATGCGTCATAAATAAAAAGATCACCTCACACAGTGAAATATACAACCAACACAAGATCGACATAACATAATACATCCATTCCATATATAATCTGGAATTATACATGATCTGTTTGGTACATAATGCTTCCCTATCGCTAGGTTAAAATGAAAATCAACATAGAGCCCTACTAGCCGGGAGTTACCCGTAATACTTAGTAGGCTATACAGGATAGCTAATCAGAAACAAAAGATCTATACAGGATAGCTAACCAAAACAAAAGATCTATACCGCCTGCTAGCTGGGAGTAACCCATAAAACTTAACAGACTGCATAGTAGATACAATCATAACCAAAGTCTAGGAACTGCTACCAGTGTCCTCCAATGTGTCAACGCGTGCTCTAGCCTCCAGGGCCTGGGTACGCATGATATACTGAACAGCAAGATCATCTGCAGCCTGACGCTGCCACTCGTGGCGACGCGCATCAGTCTCTAATACTGTAACTCGTGCCTCTAATGCCCTGCAGTGAGCCTCAGACCTAGCCAAGGCCTGACGGGTCTCCATACTCTCTTGCTCGTAAGCAAGTCTCTCTCTCCTTAATACCTCAATCTCAACTCTCACAACTGCACGATCCTTCTGGGCATAGTGATGTCGTAAGTAAAACTCCAAACTCTCTCTACTGCGAACATCTACCTGGTAACTGACCCTCAAGTTGACCACCTCTAAGGCGGCCATCATCCTCCTCTCAGTATCTCGGACCCTAGTCTCCACAGTGTCTACAGAACTGCAATCGACCCTACGGGCCATAGTGGGTCCTGGCTGTCTCGCAGTAGCAGCAGAACTCTCCCCAACCTCACACCCAGGTCTGGGAGCAGTAAGTAGTAGCCTCTTCCGAGGCGGCATGTCAGCCTCGGGATTATCAGCTCTGCGGCTAGTGGATGGTGCAGGTAGTGGTATAGGTAACAATGGTGGGGTCCTTGATGGGAGTAGTGGATGATAGGTGGATGGTGCTGCAGCTCTCATCTGAGCCATGGCTGCTCTAGTACGTGGGGGTCGGATAAGTGAGGGTAAAAAGGATGGTGGTGGTGGAGGTGCAGAAGCAACCTCAGTAATGTATGCCTCTATAGGTGCCTCATCCTCAGCTGGCACTAAGTCCTCAGGGTGCTCAGGCTCAGGAATGTACACTGGTACATGATCCTCCAGCTCCATGGGGTCAGGTACATACTCTAGAGAACGTGGTGCCTGCTCCAGTAACTGTCTGGCAGCCTCCTCGTAAGGATCCTCAGATGGGATACTCCCTGATCGTGCCTCAGAGTGAACAGAAGTATAGGTAACTGCGGAATCAGCTGACATGACTGTTGTGACCAGCAGAAATAACTTATATGAGTATATTATATAAGGCACTTATTGCAATATACGTAATATATTATAAACACGTATATCAATTATGAATGCATCTAGTATAACCAACTAATGCAACAACTAGTGTGTCCCGTAAAAACCCCTTTGTATGAATTCAATGTTTGAAAACGGTTATAGTTCAGCAAAAACATTTGACCTGGTTCTCTATAACCTTGGCTCTGATTCCAATCTGTAACACCCCCAAAATGGGTCACAGGGGAATAAGGATATCCGGGGCATGTTACTTCTCAGATTAATAGCACAAGATATATAAGAACGACAAAAAGTCGTTTAAAATGATACATTGGATTTGATAAAAGACTTGTTACACAAAGCATGCAGCTTTACTTGTTCAGTGTTTGATATTACAAAGATTGACAATACATTTCCCAAAACATATTACATCCAAATCTTTAGCGTGATAACCAAAAGTGTCACCAATGTATCCCTGGCACCTCGTGCCTATTGACCACCTGAAAACATTGCTTTAAAACGTCAACAAAAATGTTGGTGAATTCATAGGTTAGTAAATTATAATATGCAGGACCGCAAGACTTTCCCCGTGATAATGCAACAGATGCAGACATCACAAAATCCAATTACGTTTTCCTAAGCTCATGACACTGAAGCTCGACAATTATATTCGCAATAATAAATATTGCTATTCTGCCCGATCAGATGTTCAACCCTAAACATCCCAAATCCGACATGCTATAACGTTCGTTCCCGGTGATAGCTAATCACCCGAACGGGGAGGTCAATCCCAAATAGATCTATTCATAACATTCGCGCTCACATAATGTAATTCACAACTACATCTATGCAATTGACAGTTCATGATAATGGGCTCAACTTGGGTTATCGCTACTTAGGCAAACACGTAATCAATATAAAATATACACTTGCGTCCAATTTATAAAACAAAGCATGTTTCCACCCCAAAGTTATAAATCATTGAAATCGTAAAAATGTGGGGCTATGAACTCACCTTGAGTTACTGATAATCCAAATATCACAGATAATGCGTCACGCAAATCGTTAGATGCAACCTATTTAAATTAAGGTCGTATAAGTGCTAAGCATGGTAATTAACATCTACCATATACAATTCTACATAGCTAGATCACCATCTAATTGTTTTGGTAAAATTGTGTTTAATAAGTTAAAACGTTTATAATTACTGTTTTAGTAAAACTGGCGTAACTTTCGCGTTTCAAGTCCGTTTGAGGTGTTTCTTGCGCTCACGTTTTTGTATTAAGTCGAGTTATCAAAATTTGACATTTTCAAATTTTGGACCTACTGGTGAACAGTAACTTTTACTGTTCACACCAGATCATAAGTTCACTTATATCGTTTTTGTTGTCGTAAAACTCGTATACATCGTATTTTATTCGTTATAGCTCCGTTTTTAGCGATTCCTTCGAGCACGTTCTCATAATTAAAAGTTCTATTGATTTATGATGTTTACAAAAATAAAAGTTTCTGTCATGAATAGTAACTTTTATAAAAATAGTTTTATAAAAGTATTATTTTCGTAAACTCGCGAAATTCATAACTCATTCGATATTAATTGAAAATTTTCGTTTCTTATCATTTTGGAATCCTAAAAATATGTGTAATTTGTTAAAAATACTAAACTTTCTGTTTTATATAATTTGTATCTGTTTATTTATCGTATAACTTGTTTTTACCATAACTTTTTTGTTATTTATCCGTTTTTCAAGTTTCTTACATGCCCGGATTCGTCTTGAGATGTAGTATTTTATAAAAACATAAAGTAGATATGTTTATATTCGAATTTTGGACAGAAACATGAATGACTTTATTAAGTCTATATTTAACCTTGTTTTTATACTTTCAACTTTGTAATCTATCACAAGTCTTATATACCATATATGTTATATGACATACATATATTAGAGTCTATTAGTCCACCTATTGTCCATTTGTCCAAGTTAACAAGTCCATAATTACACTTATAAACCAAAATTTTCTTAAGTAACCTTTAATCACTAGTTTATACTTAACCATTTTTACACATAACCCATGAGTGTACAAGTCTTACAATCCTTTTATAACCTTATAATACCATCCATATAACATGAATAAAGTCCATGAAACAATATTAACAAGTCATTTGTAATACTTTTACTTGTAACATATTAAGTAACTGTATAAAACCCTAATTTATACATAACCGTTTTTACACTTAACCAACATGGTATAACACTTATAGATCCATTTTAACATGATATTATCAATATCACAACATATGTAAAAGTGTATAAAATGATTATCACAAGTAAAAACTCTTTTTATAATATGTTTTAAAAGTCCTAAATTGTGATTCTTGCTATAAAGAACCTAACATATGCAAAACTCATGTAATGAAAAGATAAAGGATTTAGATAACCATATAAAGATTGATGATGATAGGAACACATCTAAACCCTTGATTTTAGAATTAACCAAAGCTTGCATGTTTAAAAACCCTAGATTAGGTTGAAAACCCTAATCTTACTTTCTTTGCTTCAATACTTGTAAATGGTTAACCAATGCTTGCAACCATCTTAGTATGTCTTAGGAATGATGTGTATAGGTGTGTATGCTCTTAGAAAGTCAAGGTATGGATTTGGTAAAAGGGGTGTCGATTGTCGTAGCTTATATACGGATCAGGACAAAGAGAAGTTGTGTTATTTTATCAAGTGTAAAGAACATTGTATGTTTCTTATCTCTCTTGCTAGCACTCTTATATATTAATATGACTAGCATTGCAAGTATTATCAAGACCAAATGGCTAAGAAAAAGGTGGCAAGGGGGCGGCAACTTTGCATGAATTAGGGGTGACTAGTTGGTCAAAACCACTAGTCACTTGTTAGTCTTCACTAACTCCATCTTGTACATGCACTAGCTATTAATGGAAATGTTTTCTTGTCATGTAAAAGTAGGGATTATCCCATGATAATAAGGAGAGTGTCTACTAGATATTTACTTGCATAAAGGGAAGTATACTTGTATTTAAATGGAAGTGCAAGTAAATATGAAAGTGTAGTCTTGAAAAATAAATGCATTGGTTGCTTCCTACATATACATGGACGTGTATATATGTATGCATAGGGGTAAAGTTTTATAAACTTTGATCATTGGAATTTAAAATAGGCATTTGTTGAAGCGTAGATTAATTAACGTGGTTCCGGGTATGCCTAAACGTACTTTATCGCGAAACGTACATAATTTACGTAACCAATAGAAATAAATGAACAATGACCATAATTATTCTTAAAATAATTATTTAATACTTGATTGATGCAAACGTTTAATTGTTTGATCACTAAGCTGCTCGTTGAAGCATTGCTATGATTTCTATAACATTACTTGGTTTGCTTAAAAACTGCTTCACTTACGAACCTATGTGGTCCAATACTTTATTATCAAACCTATGAATTCACTCAACATTATTTGTTGAAATTTTGCGCATGTTTATCTCGGGTCCTTAAGGTGTTGTCTTGAAAGGAAGTCGCACTGCTTATAGAAAGTATATCGAATGTGTAATTGTTTAAAATGTCTTTTTAAGGTGTTCTCTTAAAAACATTATGTAATGTTTAATCTTTTTGGGACCTTGTGATATTATAAACTCTGATGTTTTTTATATATCAAATGTGTAATTGTTCAAAATGTCTTATTTAGAGGTCGTTTTCTATAACTTGTACTATGTGCTATGAAGTAGCACCCTCGGTTACCTTCCGTTGCTAGCCGATTTTAGAAGTGTTACAGATTGCCCACAATGCTAAATCTATACAAAAACTTTATAAAAAAATTATTTACATTTATTCGTGCAATACTTATTACTCCTAAGACGCGACTCTATTTTTTGGTTGCTTTTAGAGTTTTACTCGCCTTCCCGAAGCTTTATTTCTCTTCATATTTTCCCGGTCTCTTAAAATTTAGTCTCGATATCTTTTATCGCAATGCTTAAGGTGAGTTAATAGCCCCACTTTTACTCATTTACAGTTTTATAATTTTTTTGGGGGAGATACATGCTACCTTACTTTTTTACTTATAGACGCAAGTGTTTAAACTATTTTTCTTGATATTAGTATTGCCTAGTACCACTTCTGGCATTAAGTCCCCTATATCGTGAACCGATTAATTACTTTGTGTAAGCATAAATGTTGGGAATAGATCTACTGGGTCTGAAAATCCCCGTCCGGGTATATAACAACGATTACCATGTCAAACAGACGCATTTAACATTTGAGGAAATACTCGAGTTTTTGGCAAAACACCTAGTATCGGGGCACAAACCTAAGCGGGGTTTGCTATAATTTGTTAAGGTTTTGGTGTCATGAGCTTAGTAAAATAATAAATGCTTTTGACTTTTGAATATGTTTCATTAGTTAACTATTATTTGAAATCTTGTGATCCACTAAACTGTTCGTCGAAACACTTCTATGATTTCTATAACATTACTTGGTTTGCTTAAAAACTGCTTTACTTACGAACCTATGTGGTCCACTGCTTTATTATCAAACCTATGAATTCACTTAACATTATTTGTTAACATTTTAGCATGTTTATCTTATGTCCTTAAGGTGTTGTCTTGAAAGGAAGTCGCACGACATATTTTGAAGACTCTACATAATATTACCATTCGATAAAAGTTTCTCTTAAAAAGATTATGTAATGTTTAAACTTTTTGGTACCTTGTAATATTATAAACTCTAATATTTTATTATATATCAAACGTGTAATTTTTTTAAACTTCTTATTTAGAGGTCATTTTCTATAACTTGTACTATGTGCTATGAAGTAGCACCCCCGGTTACCTTTCGCTGCTATCCGATTTTGAGGGTGTTACAGATTGGTATCAGAGCACTTGTTATAGAGAACTAGGTTGCATTTAGAACCTATACTATAACTATAATACATATTAGGAGTCTCTTAATGCTTCACCAAATATCTGTGCAAGTACACTTCCTGAACAGTAATGTTGTTATATTTATAACATCACTATTAGTATTATATAAAGGATATTTACATAAATACTTGTTTTGCTTTTCGATTCCTTACACTTATCTTTGAGAGTGTCGCTATTTATTTATATAAAAGTAATTTATATAAATGTTGACTATTTTCGATCACTTATACCTACTTACTAGAGCATCAATATAATTTTATATAAAGGTTGTTTATATAAATACTAAAACTCTTTTAAGCCATTGTGAGTTACACAATGGTCTCTAAAACTCTTCCCAGACAATGTGAGTAACACAATGCTCTCGTTTATTTTTAATACATTGTGAGTGATACAACGATCTCTAAAATTTCTCATGATTTTCCATAATACCATTTTTGATGACATCGAATCTCGTCATAGTTTGTCAAATCCATTAGTTATTTGACTATTCGACTCCGAGTTTTAACACTCGCCATGAACTTCTGAAATGCATACGTTGTCACTTAACCCACCACATAGAATCATGTCTGCTAATTGGAATATGACTATTAAATTGTTCCCTCATACGTGCTGCATTGAAACATGACTCGTTCTCTTCTCCCTACTTCTTGTGATTCTGGAGAATCATGTCGCCAAGAAGACAACTTCTAAGTTTAGCAGATATTAAACGACTCATAGCCCAACGTATGGCTGACATGTTCTTTCATCTAGAGCGAAACGATATCTGAGATGCCGAGAATGAATCACGCATACGGACCCTTGAAACAGACCACGCTAATGAAGGTTACACCTTCCGAATAGAACATCATTGGGAAGGACACAACCAACAGCCCCCACTCTGAAGATAGAATCTCAATCATCTAAGTTAATGATGACCTTTTATTTAAATCATCTCTTTGAAAAACTCTTGATGTTTTGTTAGCTTTGTGGTACGAATATATCCACTCTCTTCAATAATTAATTATTTGTGCAATTATTTTCCCTATCTCGTTTAGCATCCTTGATATATTGTTTCTTTGATATGTGCCTCTTTCGCCTATTAGTATTAATTCTCTCGTTTGCATTGATTAATCTTATGGATGACTCTCTATAGTCTTTCGGTTCGTAATCTATTAAAATAAATGACTCTCCAGGTTAATTTTTGTTGAACGAATAATAATTTACATTCATTTATTTTTTACCATTACTATATTTGTATGGATATCCTTGATATTTACTTCTATCTACTATTATAATGATCAATTGGTTCTTTCATTTTCTTGATTACTCGTACAAATGATTATCTATACTTCTTTGATTCGAAATTTATTGATGCAGATCATTCTCTATATTCATTCTTTTGATCATTATTACATTTGTACATATGTTCTTTTGCGTACTCTTTTAAGTCGTTGTCATGTTCGTAAATTTACATGCTCGTAATATCTTTTATTGTTTCTTCATATACTCTCGTTGATTTCCTTTGCGATGCTATGATCATATCTTTTTTATGATCTATTGATTCTTTCATTGCATTGATTGATGGTTGTTTGCTGCTTTGTTTGTAAAAAGTATTTAATCTCTCATTTAGGATTCTCTAAATCTTGCAATATCAAACTCAATACAACCTCTTTGCATTGGCATTCACTCCCTTTGAAGATTAGTAATTTCTTTGATCCCTCTGTTCACATTGATTATCATTACAAGTTCATTTTTTAATCTTGATACATATTGTTATTCGGTATGTACTTCTTTGATCATCATAACGACTTATTATTTTTTTATTTTCGTTTGCCTTCTCATGATATTCAATCCTTTCATTAGGGATTTTCCTAACAACTAATTCATACCTACATGCGCATTGCAGACATTTTATGTGTTGACTATTATTTATTCAATATCCGTTTGCTACCTTGCTTAATTGTTTTATTGAACCCCTCGAACATGTTTTGACGCATAATATGAAGATATGAGCTTTAGCCCTTTCACTAAAGAAATGAAGACACTACGTATACGGTACAAGGTGAACGGTCACCAGAGCAAGCGAGCTATACAAACTTGAACTGTCGAGGGAACTCAGTGGAATCCATAACATCTTTTACGTCTTGAACCCTAAGAAATGTTTATCTTATGAAAACCTTTTCATTTCACCAAATGAAATTCGACGCGACAACAAGCTACACTTTATCGAAGATCCTATAGAGATTATAGACCGCGAGGTCAAACAACTAAAGCAGAACCGTATCCCTATCTTCAAAGTTCGTTGGAACTCTTGATGAGGACCTAAATTTACGTGGTAGCGTGAAGACCAATTCTATTGCAAGTACCCTCACCCTTTTCTCGAGCACTCCCTGACGACATTAATTGAACTTTGAGGATAGAGTTTCCTTAACAGGGGTAGACTGTAGCAATCCATAATTTTCAGGTCATTATTTAATTCTATATTTTCACTATTTATTTTAATTTTCAATAAAATGTACTTTTTACGGTTAACCGGATAGGTTGTCTCGCGTTCATAGTAAAATGTTTATTAAACGTAAACCCGACTATAGACTAGATATTAGTCTACGTGCTCTACGTATTTTAATATTTTTAGATAAGTATCCTATATGCTATATTTTTATTTTTATCATATACGTTTACGCATCGTGGTTACGCCTAAACTCATGTAATATTTTATATTTTTACCCATTAGCCACAAATATACTGATTTATTCTAAATTTATACAAAATAAACCCACCAAACACCCCCTCCCTCTTTTCCTTATGGGACAAAATACCAACCACATGGACACTTGTCCATGTGGTGGCATTATCCTTGGTTAACTGTTCTCATATTTCTTTTCATAGTAGGACACTTGGAGGTTGTTCTTGCATGTCCTGGTGCAAAACTAACCTACTCACCCCTCTAGCTTTCTCATAGTAAACATCAACATTTCATTTTTCTCTCCTTTCCTCCTCATAGTTTCCATCCCTCATAGGCATCCCAACATCATTTCTATTCAAATTTTGCTAGTAAAATCTATCATAGATTGAAGTTTTTAAAGACTACTTAGAGTTCTTGGTGTAAAATCTCTTAAAAGATTAAGCAAGAAGAATCATCATTCAAGGATTATTAGTTATGATCATCATTTTTTAAAAAGGGCTTCTTACAAGTATATTGGATTGGGTTAAAATTGTATTTGTGGGTTGAAGAAATTAAGATGAAAGTTGTGGATCAATTCTTGTGTTAACATTTTTATTTCATCATATTGTAAGAGTTGTAGTAACTCAAATTTCTTGTAATTTTCTTTACATTTATGATGTATTTTTTTTGAGTTTATATTGTACTTATATACTATATTGATTCATTGTATAAATATTGGCATTGTACTTAAAAATTTAGGACAAGAAAACTTGATTAAAGGACCCTCTCCACACATGGAGAGGGTGTTGGTCATTCATATGTATGTGTAAAACATGTATGTAACCTCCCGCCACTCTCTTCTCTTAATCTAATATTCTTCCATTTCTTTTCTCTCTTTTCTTCTTTACTTAATTCGTCCTAAGTGCTTATTTGGTATGGTTTATGCTGTGTATGGATTAAACTCATGGGATAACATGCGGTGAATTGTTAGCTTATTCAACATCTTATTTTGTGTGGTGAATTGTTAGCTTATTCGACATCTTATTTTGAGTCAGTTTATTTTTATTTTTTTTCTTTCTTTCGTAGTTTTCTTTCTACCAAAAATTGGGTTGGTCTTTTATTGGTTTGTTGACGTAAACAAAAGTGGGCTAAATTTTATTTGTGGACTTGTTGTTGAACTTCTGTTTCAGTACGCAAACTTGTTGAAATTTGTGGACTTGGTGATTACTCACTTTTATTGGGTTACTCACTTAAGTTTGTGGATTTTTTTTCTCTCATAAAAACGTTTCCTAGCTTATTTGTCTTATTTTTGTTTTGTCGGGTCTTGCTAGAAAAAGTCATTCAAAATTGCCATTTTGAGCTTCTTAAAGCTTATTCAAAGCTTATTACACGAAGCTTATCTTCAAAAACTTCATTACCAAAAATCTTGCAGCTTATTTGTTAGCTTTTTTTGTAGCTTATTTTGAGTTATAAGCCCACGGTTTACTTGGTTTTTAGCTTAGTTGGCTTAAAAAGCTTCTAGTTCTAATCTTCTACATTTTCTAAGCATAGTTCGTGGCTTATTTGTTTATATAAGCTCAAGGCTTAATTACTTTTGGCTTATTCGTTGAGTAAATGAAATTTTAAGCTTATTGGTTCTTAAATCTTTTATGTTTTTTCTCTTAAATAACCTTAAAGACTCGTACTTTATGGCTTTATTCAAGAAATAGTCTTTAGTTTATATTCCTAGCTTATATCTTTGGATGTTCGTGGCTTATTTAAGTGGTTAAGCTTATTTCCGTGGCCATTATAGCTTATATTCTTAGTTTTATGCTCTAGATAGCGGTTTGTACAAGGTTTTGACAAGAAAGTACTTGTTTTTGTTTGTTTGTCGAATTTCTGAAAGAAAACAAAAGACTAGTACAACTAGCGGTTTGGCAATATCTCATAGCGGTTTGATAGTTTATAACTGGCAGCGGGTTGTAATACAGGTGGCGGTTTGAAGTTTTTTCTTGGTCAAATCTAAACGAAACTCTGTCAAAATGAAAAATCCATAGCGGTTTGGATAATCTAAAAATCAACAGCGGTTTAGTGACTTGTTTTGGGTTTTTCGATTTCGAGTTTCGTTGTTCGCGGACATAATAACATACACCATTATGATCGAAATCCTTCAAAGATCATCGTGACGTGTTTCATTTTCGTTAACTCATCCCGAATCGAAACCGCAACATAAACCCTAATTGATAGTCTAAACGAAGAAGACAAAGTTAAACAAGAAGACGTGCATGTGTTTCTAATTTTTTTAATATTGTTTAAACATTTGAATTTCTCAATTTTAACCTTCTAGTTTTCAATAATTTTAGTTTTAGTCCTTAGTTAAACAATAACTTTATTATTAGTCCATATCTTTAAAACCTTTTACATCTTAACCTTTAGTTTTTAAATAACTTTAATACTAGCCCTTAGCTTTACAACAATTTTAATTTCAACCTTTTACTTTTAAATCATTTTCACTTTTAAGTTGTTTTGTTTTTTAATGTTTAATAGTTAACCTTTAGTTAATAAAAAGTTTCACCGTTTGTCCTTGTTTCAAGTTTTTTTTACAATCGTTAATTAATCTCAAGTAATTTAACGTCAATAACAACTTCAAAGACATCAAAACCACAACAAATCACTTTATCTACTTAAGATTTGTAATTCATTTCACAACAAATCAAATAAAATGGAAATGAAAGATACGATTTCTTCGTGTTTAAAACCAAAAGATGTGCATGCAATAAAATATAAAATGTCAAAATCAAAAGAGAGATGCATGGCATATTTTCGATCACTTCATTCACACTTGCAGGTTTTTTCTAACGAAGACTTAAAAGGCACTCGTATTGAACATGAATTCAAGTGGGCATTCATGTCACTCTTTGATCAAGATGATGATACTTTCACAAGTACGATGCTTCTCAACATAGATCAGCTAGAAAACCAACTTGACAAAGACGAATTTCAAGAATATGAATCCATGGCAGCCTTTTAGGCGATCAACAGACAGTTTCATAAGTTCATCGATTCGCAGTTCACCTTGGATTATGACAATCAAATGGCAGACAAGTATTTTGCTGAATACACTAGAATCAAAGTTAAACAGTTCAGAGAAACATTACTTCAACACATGAGTAATGTTAAAAAGTCTGTTGCTGAAAGAACACGTCATCAAAGACAGTATGATAGAAGGGTGAATAAAAGACAGATGCAGACGCAAGAGAATAAGGTTGATTTGGGTAAAGCATTGGATGCTGATTTGGTTGTCACAGAAAGCAATAGGACAAAATCTGAAGTGCAGGATACAAGCAGCAGGTCAAGGACTGATACAGATAATGATGATGCAGAAATCAGATCCATATATGATGAATAGCCAGTGGCTGAGGTACAATTGACTGCTAAATGTAATATCTTTGCTATAGCACAACAACATACTAAGCAACCTGAAATCATTAATGAAGGTAGGGTTGACTAGGATACTGAAGAATGTCAAGTTATAAGTCCCAAACAACTGAATACTCAAAACAATCTCTCGAGTCAAAAAATATTTTACTCAAAAAGACTGTTGCCCAATTTCAAAAAGATTTTTCAAGAATGGAAGCACATTGTATTGCTCTTGAGCTTAAATATCAAAATCAATCTGTAAAATCCGGGAAACATGGTCAATTTTTAAAAGAAAAAAGTAATGAAGCCAAGATTAAACGTGACATAGATGAAATTGAAACAATAAACATCGAATTGGAATACAGTGTGGCTAAATTACTTACAGAAAATGAGCGGTTACATAAAGAAAATGAGCATTTGAAACAGACTTAAAAAGAGCTTTATGATTCCATCAAAAAGATACGAGTTCAGACGAAAGACCATACTGATTCTCTAATTGTCCAACTGAACAATATGTCTACTAAAAATGATGATTTGAAAGCTCAGATTCAAGAAAAGGTGTTTGCAATTGTTGCTTTGAAAAACGAATTAAGCAAGTTATAAGAAAATAGTATAGATACTAAGTTTGCAAGACCATCAGTCTTAGGGAAACCGGTTTTACAACCACTCAGAAAACAACCAGTTGTGAGACAACCGACTACGTTTAAATCTGAAAGACCCAAAATTTCAAAACTACAATTTGCCTCCCAAGTTGATGTGAATAAAAAAATTTCAAAACCAGTCACTCAGCATTATTTGCCTAAAGGAAGAGAATATTCTTTTACAAAACCTGATCACGTGATTGAATCTAACAAATCTAGGAATAGTTCTAAGAACATGACAAGATTTAGTTTAAATGACATGGTTCATAATTACTATCTAGAAGAGGCTAAGAAAAAAACATAAGAAAAAGATAGGAATTCCAAATCTAGTGTGATGCATTCTACTAGGCTACAACACACTACTAATGATCACAAACAAAAACCTAGGAGCAACAATCAAATAACTAGGAGTTTGCCTGTTTCTAAGAGTAGTTGTGTAACGTCAAATGTTGTGCCACTAGTAGATCACTCTAGGAATTCTAGTCCTTTTTCTGATTCCAAACACTTTTTTTTTCTACATGTCATAAATGTGTCTTTAATGCAAATCATGATGCTTGTATAAACAAACTCCTGAAGTAAGTGAATTCACGTAAGGTTAAATCTCATAAGACTAGAAACAGTAACAAACCCGTAGACTAGAAGAGTCATATTTAAAAACCTGGTAGGCAGATCTTTACAGGACATTGGTTTTCTCCTAATAAGTCTTTCGCTGTGTATGAGAAAACGTATCCTAGATCTGATCTTAGGTGGAAACCCACGGGTAAAATTCTCAATACTGTTGGTCTTAGGTGAGTTCCTACGAGAAAGATATTCACTTCTTGCACAAGCAAGGTTGACAGTGAATCCCCACATGGTTCTAATGTAGATATCTCTAAAATTTATGAATGCAAACAAACTCTAGATTTAAGTGCAGGTACCTCACTAAATGGTCAGAAGAAACAAAGAATTGATTTAAGTGCAGGTACATCATACAATGTCAAGCAGGAAAATCTCAGAGTATGGTTGCTGAAAAAGCTTAAATCTCATAAACCAGTGTCACAGTGGATTCACAAATGATGAAACAGAATGATGACGTTTGAACAACACGGTTCAAGCCTCGCTCCACAATGTCAATAGAAGTTCCTGTAGCAGATCTGATAGTTATGATGTCAATGATAGAGTTGGAAAGTCTATTCGATCTATTGTTCGACGAATATTTCTATGGAGAAAATCAAGTTGTTTCAAAGTCTTCCACTGTTACTACTGCTGATGCATCAGATATATGTCAACAACAACCAGATTCAACTTCATCTACTTCAACTTTAGCAAAAATTGCCACTGCTGATGGAAACTTCGACTTGTAAGTATTTTTGATTTTTCTCTTTATTTTGATTTATAAATATTTTGAAAAAGAAAATACAATAATATAAAACCAACAAAAAGAAAATACAAAAATATAAAATCTAGAAAAACAAAAAATAAAATCAAAAAATTTTAAAAATACCAAAAAGAATTTTCTCGACATGTCTCTTGGAATCGATAACATTTACGTACCTACAAATGTCGATTAACATTGACACGGGCGTGTAAATGAAGTTTGAGCAAGAGTTCAAATGCTTTCAAAACATGTCATTTCTATATTTTTCTCAATGACTTATGTACAAATCAATGCATAACTCGGACCCGAATGTAAAATGAAAGTGTACGTTTTAGTGCGCTTACTCTTTAAATAGAAGAGAAGTCTTCTATCATGTGTTTTTTAAAAAACTGTTGAACATAATTTTCAAAAAGAACTCTCAATGTCAAATTGTCCACAATGTAATTTGTGGTATCTTTCCATAAAAAATGGTATTTGTTAAAATTGTGTGTTCAACACTCCCTTCCTCAAATAAATTTCAAAAGTGTGGTACTTACAATGTCATTTTATGTGGATTAATTTCTGATGGAGAGCTTTTAAAACAAAAGCCTTTTAATATATTTTTGGTACATCTCATAAATGTCAATTTTATGTATCCAAAAACATTTCGTGAAATTAAAATGTGGAAATTATAATGTCAATTAATAATATACATTGTTCACTAAGGCATCTCACTCCGTCTTCAACATATTTGTGGTGTCATATCATTTTTTCCTTGTAATGTCAAGTTTTAAAAATTAGTGGTATCCCACATACTGTGTTGAAGGGGAGCTATCAGAAAAATGAATTCATGCAATATCATGGTATAATTTTTCTCCCCATGGAATTTTTCATGTCATAAATTTTAATCAATTGGTATTTCAAATACTAAATGTTTTATTATTTAAAATAAGGGGAGAAAATGTGATTAAAATGTGATATAGAAGAATGTGATCTTTAAGACTCTAAGTGCAACTCTTTCCTTCATGTGCAAAACAATTTCGAATCTCGGTGCACATGTGTAGGGGGAGTATTTCAAAATGTTTGTATCAATGGTTTTATGGTTCGATCACTATACCCAACAACCAATTAATCTCACGACGTCGATGAAGTCATAAGGTGGTTAAGGTTAGGTATAAGTCCTATGATCCAACCAGAACCAGAGGGATCTACCCAAGGATAATCCATAGTTAGAAATAGCAGTCCTTAGGTATGATTGGAGAAGAATGAGTATAAGGGAATAATGCCGACTAAGATTGAGCTAACACTGGAACAATCATAACAAGGTGTTAGTAATGACGTCTTGGTAAGCATTGAAGGGGTTGAAGAATGAAAAAGAAATGTATGGATAAAGGGTGAAAACAAAGCAGCCCTCCACACAACTTAGGCAAAAACTGGGTCAATAAATAATCTATCAAAATCACAATGATGATTGATTGATATTAAAGAAAGTCGTCATGGACCTAGTGATGCAATGCACAACCCTTCCTAGCCATTCGAGTTTCTCTTAAAAGAAACTTGTCTCATTTGTCACAGAGATACACACGTTATCTATTGACATATCACTCCGAGATTGTTGATATTGAATAGGTGGCAGTCTGCTCCAGCCTTCGATTACAAAAACCAAAGTGCACAAATCGAGTCTAGAGCCCAAAAGAGATCAAATTATAAATATCATTAGGACACAATGTCAAAATACACTTGTTGAACACCATAAAGTTCATAAGTTGTAACAAATAGTCCTACACATTATCCTTGAGATCTTGCCAGAACATCCGAGTGATACTTAAGTATTCACAGTAAAGATGGAAATCCTGCTTGAGCCAACATTAAACAAGCTCTTGGTAGATGACTTGCAAGATTCTATATGGATCAAGCTTGTGATAACTGGATATTGATTTTGGCCCAGTAAATGAATTGACAACTTAATCAGAAAGATAGTAACTATCTGATTCACTCTTACCGTGTTGTCTGCTTTGAGACGTTCTGGTAATGAGAACAAGCAAGCATGGTGAATCTAATACATCTGCGTTAGAAGATCCTACGCTTTGAGCTGGAAACGTTGTCAAGGAGATTATTTGAATCTACTTGATCACAGGTATAGTATGTATACTATAAAATGGGGAACCGGAGGTTATTGCAATCGAACTTAAGATGAATGACAAAGCCAAATTCATTTTTTATTGCTAACAGTCTTATTTCAGGATTAGACGACGGTGTTGTAGCCTCACTCCATTAAAGTCGGATTCATAAGCCACATGCTCATACTCATGCTTTTAAAGTAAATCATTCAACATCAATATAGTTGATACTAAACTTCCTTGTCATCAAAGAGCTTCAAAGTCAAATAGAGAATCGTCTATTAGGTAAGATTGTTAGACTTATGATCATATAAGTCAAACAAGAATGTAACAAGTATGAGCATGTTGGTCAAGAGCATAAGATGATCGAGAATGTCAAATCAAGATGATTCAAGACAAGGAAATGATGCAAGATTAAGATCTCAGGAACTCATAGTCAAAGGACGAAGGCTCAAGATCAAGATCACGAAGCATGAATGAACAAAGCCATTAAAACAAGAAAAGACCAAGACAAGACCAAAGAAGGCGAAGCTCAAACGCCATATATTCAACATTGGGGAAGATAAAGTCAAATCAAGATAACCTCCATTAAGAATGTTGTAACATCCGAGAATTTTCGAAATTTTGAATGACGATTTCAATCTTTGACTTTTAGGGTCTGGCTTGACTTATAAGAACGACCATCTAAATCACGTTTTCACGACTCGGACTCTAAAGCAATTTGATGTGGAATGATATTCCTGACAACTTTTTAGTTTTGACCGAGACCCGAAAACAGTCAGAAGGTGACTGAAATGCCCTTGCAAGATTTTAGAAAAACCGCACACGACGCGTACCGACCCGGAAATGATTAAAGATAATTTAATTATCAGTTTTATTAAATAAAAGTATTTAATAAATTAGTAATCATTTATTCAAAAGCGTTTGTTGATAACGCGAATATCCGAGTTGAAATCCATTTTTATTTTGGACAAAGCGTAACCGGTTCACAAAATGAATAACAGATATTTTATTAAATGTTATAAAATATTTATGAAATATTATCAAGCGAATACTCATTTTTATCGGAAAAATGATTAGAAAACAATGGCGAAAGTTTCGAGATTTGAATCGTCCGTTAAGTCATTCAAACGAGTCCCGAACCGTTTTTATCAAAACTATAATAAAGAAGTTACACTTTTAGACCCTAAACTATATTAACTTGTCACTTTTATTATATATAATTTTATACATATTTCTCATTTTTATATATACATAACACACACCATATATATCATTTTTCATTCCATCTTTTATAAAAACAACACATTTAAATCTCTCTCTCCCTCCCTCATTTTCCCGGCCACCACTCGACCACCGCCGTCGCCGGCTGCCGGAAAACTTTTCCGGCGAGTTTTCCGGCCAACACCAAATATGCTCCCACTCACCCGATCTACTCGATCCCCTACACCACTCTCCTCCACGCGCCACCCACACCACCATCGTCACCTCACCATCACAGCCACACACCACCAAGGGTGCGGCTGTTGGTGGTAAACACCAATGAGGGTGCGTTTGTTTTTGGTTCGCAGTCGCAACAAGGGTGCGTTCGGTGGTATAATAACAAAAAGGGTGCGTCCGTTTTGTGGTTAAACAACACAAGGGTGTTGTTTCGGTGGCTTAGCAACAAGGGTGCGTGTGGTTTTGTTATAAGCACCAAAGAGGGTGCGTTGGGTTTGTGTCACAGCAGCAGGGTGCGTTTGGTTTGTATAGTAACAGCCTAGGGGTGCGTTCGGTTGACTGCCACCACCACGAGGGTGCGTTTGGCAGTCACCACCACCATAGGGTGTGTTGGTTTCGGCTGTCAACCACCCACGAGGGTGCGTTTGGCAGTGACAGCAGCTAGGGGTGTTTGTTGTTGGTTATTAACAAGATTAGGGTGCGTTTGGTTTAGGTTATAGCAGCAAGGGGTGTGTTTGTTCGGGTTACTTATCAAAAAGGGTGCGTGCGGTTTGTAAGACAACACCACGAGGGTGTTTATTTTCGGTGGTCATAAGCCCCAAGAAGGGTGCGGTTGGTTTGTGTACACGCACCACAGGTGCGTTTGGTTTCGGGACAGCCCAAGGGGGGCGTTGGGTTCGATCTCAGCAGCAACATAGGGTCTGTTTGGTTTTGTTATATACACGATAAGGGTGCGTTTGGGGTTTAGCAGCCGCGGATTAGGGTGCATTTGGCTGTTATAAACAGCCAAAGGGTGCGTTTGGTTTTATTCATAAGCACCAAGGGTGCGTTTGTTTGGGTTTGACAGCCGGGGGGAGGAAACGGCGGGTGTTGAAAATCGTTTTAGCTCATCTAGGATGTTAATAACAATGATTGAATAACACGCAGCGGAATAATAAAGAACACAATCAATGCTATGAACAAGGTTTTCTATTCATACGATTCTCCTATTACCCCAACTATAACTTGGGGCTACACCAACTACTATGGTGTACTAACTAACTAACTAACTTTGTGTACACACACACACCTTTACTATTCGACTCTCATCATCAGTCGATGTTTTTATGGATGGATATCAAACCTATGAGTCTATGTCTCTTTATATAATAGAGACCATAAGACGTTACAAAGGAAAACTTAATTGACACTTATCAACATTAATTAGTATTTAAACCACATTAATGACACTTATCAACATTAATTAGTATTTAAACCACATTAATGATATTTATCTTCAACTTGTAACGCTTATCATTATTGTAGTCAAAACCTGTTCTTGTAACTTCCTATAATGTTGAATAAGTCCCAGATTAGTCCCTCTTATTTCATTCGTCTTCATTTTGTCTCATCAAATCAAGAATCCCAACAGCGGGTTTGGGTTTCGGGTCAGCCGCAAAGGGTGCGGTCGGGTTGTGGGTTAACAAACGACGACGGGGTGTCGGGTTAGGCAGTGAGACAGCCGGGGACAGCCGGGGCGTCGGGTTGTTTGGTCGGGTTTGGTTTGCAACGGAAATGAGTGCGTTTGTTATTGTGACACGGAAATGGGTGCGTTTGATTGTGGTGACACCGAAATGGGTGAGTTTAGTTTTGCACCACAAAAGTATTTTGATTGTTTCATTAAATTATCGGATTAATTAAAATGTGATGAAATCTATTAAACTTGCGGCGTCTAAGTATAATATGTATTAATATTAAAACGGGAATTGATATTAATCTATAAGCCATAAGAGACACATTTTAGATAAGTTTTGAGTTAAAAACGGACTTTGGCGCGTTTTTGTAACGGTACATTGTGAGCAGAAAACGGAACATGAGATTCGGGATTCGAGACTTTGATAAGTTAGACTTTGGTTTACAAAAGATAACAAATTATATTTTTACGGACGTTTTGATATAAAACGGGACTTTTAAATCCAAATAACGAAGAAACTGGAGTGTAATCGAAATATATACTTAGTAAAAATAAGTTAATTTTATAATTATATTAAATCTGGCAGTATTATTAATTCAACGATTTGAGCACTTCGAGTCCCCGTTTCAGCCTTCCCGGGAAACACGAAAGTTGTTCGTAATGACAAAATTTACTTTGCCGGCGAGGCTTAATCAGTTTTAAAACTTGAGATATGAGCGTGTCAAAACTAAAGGTCAACGTAAAAGTCACGGAAATTTAATTATTAATACTAACATTATGAGAACTGATTTTGAATGAAAATAAATTCGGTTAATAAAATTAATTCACTTACTATTATAAGATCAGTTGTTTGGTTCTAAAAAAGAGAGTCTAAAAAAAAAGTAACTTTCTGATAAATATTGAATAAGTTAGGAATTAGCCGAAAAATAGTGTATATACATAAGTAAAATACAAGGATTAAGGGTTTAAAGACGCGAAAGTGGATTTCTCACCACAGTAGATATGTAGTATACATATAAAAATATGTATGATTTTCGTGTAACTATGTACTCATCGTTGGTCGCATGTTTATTACGTGTTAAAAACGAACGAACTTAATTATAGGTCGTGGACAGATCGTTGCAGAGTCATGTTGTGATTTAATTGGTTTAATTGATCGTGTCTTTAATCAATGTGAGTTTTCAGTAGCCTTCGCTTTTCATCTTTATTGATATGTTTTTATAACCCCGCAGGAGGGGATACATGCTTTCTACAAATTCTTATACTTACTCGGTTAATCTATATCAATGTGTTGATATAAGTGGAATTTGTGAGTATATAGCCCCAGTTTTTACTTGTTACATACGCATTATAACTATTGGGGTGAGAACTTGCTTTTTGCTAAATGTTTGCAATTCCAATTACATGGTCGATTACATACGTGTTTACATGAATATTTACAACTCATATTTACATGAAAAATATACAAACTCAAATTTACATGATTTGTTAACTAGCTCATTACATACATTGTTTAACAAATTGTATCCAAGTGAGAAGTTTATATTAATATGTGTACCTAAGTATAATAATAACCCCCTTTTAAGCCCACTTATTGTGAACTGTTAATTCCTGGTTTGGAAGCGCGAGTGTTATAAGGTAGATCTATCGGGTTTGACAACCCTCGTTCCGGTGACTAGCTATCACCGGGAACGAATATTATAACAGGTCGGTTTTGGATGTTGCGGGTTACAACATCTGTATGGGCATAATGGCTAAAATAGCTAATATACGTCGAGCTTCAGTGTCATGAGCTTAGTGTAACAGTAATCTGGTTTTGTGATGTCTGCATTTGTTGTAGTATTACAGGGAAAATTCTTGCGGTCCTACCTTGTATACCATTATAAAAAACATACATTCTCCGTTAGGGTTTTGTAGTGGTAATATATTGTTTTGGATAAAGATATAATAAATCCTTTTGTAGTATATCTTCAAATATATTTTTTTAAATCAAAAGATATATATCAACATAGCTGTGTAGGGTTTTACAACATATTATTATAGTTTTTGATATCAAAACACAAATCCAATGTTAGCTCAGTTGGTTTAACTAAATGGATTTAAATCATAGATCATAGGTTCGAATCCTACAACATACATAATTTTTATACAATTTCTGAAAATTCATGCCATGTGGGTGCCATGTCATCATTGAGGTGGCGTACAGTCACTAATTCATATTTACACACTCATAGTTAGCCCCATATATATGTTATAGATATACATATATATATATATATATACATATATATATATATATACATATATATATATACATATATATATATATACATATATATATATATATATACATATATATATATATATATACATATATATATATATATATACATATATATATATATATATAGATAATATATATGCTTGTATTCTTTTCGCGTATATCGTACGCTTATTTATATAAGAGTTATTATATAAATACCAGTTTATTTCTTAAGACATTGTGAGTTGCACAATGGTCTCATTATATTTCTTAGACATTGTAAGTTACACAATTGTCTCATTTTACTTCTTAGACATTGCGAGTTGCACAATTGTCTCATTTCGTTCCCAGACATTGTAAGTTAAACAATGGTCTCTAAGAATATTATTTTCTTCATAACTTTATACAATATCGTATTACACGGAGGCCGTTATAATTTTGTTTACATGGAATTATGTATGAATCTAAGTATTACAAGTCTTGTATAGGCGGGACTTGTAATAAGAGGATTGATATGATAATTGCTATGTTAACAAAGCCCGTCATAATTCTGTTTACATGGGATTATGTATGAATCTAAATATTACAAGTCTTGTATAGGCGGGACTTGTAATATGAGGATTGATATGATAATTGCTATATTAACAAAGCCCGTCACAGTTCTGTTTACACGGGATTGTGTATGAATCTAAGTATTGCAAGTCTTGTATAGGCGGGACTTGTAATAGGAGGATCGATATGGTAATCACTATACTGATTTGTTTATAGAGATCTTTACCTTATTTACTCTAACCGAGTACTCATTAATTATCTTGAACTCTATGTTGATCTCGCCTGGCAGTTTTTACTCCCAGCTTCCAAAGACGAGTTTTAAATCACTCGTCCCATACTCATTAGAGCACATGCATCGTCATGTCAACCACCTTGAAGGTTATGAGAGTACGCGTATTTCACCGGGAATTATTAAGTAGGATGATTTATAATTTATTTATTTGAAAGGATTGGGACGCCTCTTCATTTAAATAAATAAATTATAAATCACCGAACCATAAGTTTATCATTTCTTACTTACATAAATTTGGACGCTTCTTTATGTAAATAAGAAATTATAAATGAGTGGGCTTAATGGTATCCGATATGACACGAGTATGAACCTGAAATCGATAATCATCAGAATCCGTTAAAAGGGTCTAGAGACACAATCGTGTCTTACTACTCAGCAAAATCTTAAGGCCTCACTTGGAGCTACCTTATCTCATTCTTAAGTTATTACTTTTGCCATTGCAAGTCCTTGCAATCACGAACTGTCTGTGGAGCTAACAGACTGAGTGCAATATCCCGTCACCATTTGTTATAGTATTGACGTTATGGTCGCTACTGTTGGGTCCTGGAGCGGTCCCGACTGATACAACTTTATCCAATAGGTAATGCAACTCCCCTTAAACGAGATAAACACCTATCGACGAAACAGATAGTTGGACTATTCATTTCGGGCCACTAGTAGGAAGACTTAGGTCGCGATACATCCTAGTACTGCCAAGTAAGTTGGGTACTTACATACATAAGCCACGTTGATGTGAATCATCGAACATTACAGATAGTAGAAACGAGACTCCGTCCTCGGACATTTAGAAACTTATACAAACATACTCACGCGACTACACTTCTTCTTGAGGTTTTCAATATAATGAGACTTTCCTTATAACGCGGTTATACAAGTCATAAGATCTGCAATGATATATTTTGAGATACTCAATATTGAGGATTAAATACCTGGACAAACCTAGCCAAAATTTTGGTAGAAAGAGAAGTCTAGAAACACCGAATTTTGCTGAATAAAGTTATCGACGTCTTTGTTTAGGACGGTTGATTTAAACCTTAGTCTTTCCTTAGTCACACAATCGGATAACACAAATTTAATCTCGGGACTAGATTTCTTTAAGGGGTAGGTACTGTAACATCCGAGAATTTTCGAAATTTTGAATAACGATTTCAATCTTTGACTTTTAGGATCTGGCTTGACTTATAAGAACGACCATCTAAATCACGTTTTCATTATTCGGACTCAAACAATTTGAAAGTATAAACGACATTCTGACAACTTTTGTTTGACCGAGACCCGAAAACATTCAGAAGGCTGAAATGCCCTCGCAAGATTTCAGAAACACAAATTAATTAAATTATAATATAATTATCACGTTTTATAAATAAAAATATTTAATAAAATACTTAGCAATTTAATTAAGAAAGCGTTTGAGAGAACGCGAAATATTCGAGTTTGAAATCCATTTTTTTTCTTTCTAATTTCAACAAGCCGTAAACCGTCACAAAATAAATAACAAGATATTTTTTATAAATGTTATAAAAATTAATTATGAAATACTATCAAGTAAATACTCATTTTAAATCGGAAAAATGATTGGAAAACAATGGCGCGAATTTTTCTCTCGTACTCGAATCAACCGTTAACTTCCAAAACACGTGTCCCGAACCAATCTGTTTACAAAGTTTCCCAAAAATTTCATTATGGTCCCCTGTGGAAATATTTCACTAATAACCCTAGGCTATTTGCACTTTGACACCCCCCTTTTTTTAAAACTTTCCTATATATATATATAAGTAAAGATTAGGGTTACTCATTTTTTTTAAAACCCTAACACATACTTCTTCCTCCCTCCTCCTCTTTCCGGCGCCCCCATCTTTTCCGGCAAGATTTCCGGCCACCACAACTCCGGCCAACAGCCGACACACCACATTCTCCCTCTCCACACCACCTCGCCATACATCATCCTCACTCCACCATCATCACCTTGTCAACCAGCAACCCATAGCAGCCGCCATCCACCCATCACGCCACGCACCATCCACCAACACTACCCTAGCTCCATCCCAAGAGAAAACCATTCACCACATAGCATCACCCACCATCCTCGCCGTCTTGGTGGGCAAACAACACAATAGGAGAGCATGTTTTGGTATCGTTTATAGCACAGCAAAGGGTACTTGGAGTTTATGATCAGACAAAGGGCACGTTGGCAGTGGACACGCACGAGAGTGCGTTTTGGTTTTCATAACCGCACCCGCATAGGTGCTTTGTTGTTCGGTGCGTAATCACAATGAAAAAAGGGTGCGTCTGTTTGGTGGTTTAACAAAGGGTGCGTTTGGTATCGTCAGACTAGCCAAACCTTAGGCGCGGTTGGTTTCATGGTGCAAGATTAGGGTGCGTTGGTTTTATATGTCACCAACGAGGATGCGTTTGCCTTTGTCTCAACCACCACATGGTGCGTTTGGCTTTATAAGCGACCCACCACAGGGTTGCGTTTTTGGAGTTGTGTTAAAAACCACCAAGAATAAAAGGTGCGTTGGTTGGGTTCTGAAATAGGCACCAAGGGTGCGGTTTGGGCTAGGCAGCTATAGGATGTGGATAAGTTTTGATAAAACAAACATAGGGTGCTTGGAGTTTAGAACACCCAAGGGTGCGTTTGTTTTGGCGGTATTATCTAAGCACGAGGGTATCTGTTCGTTTGAATGTTCACAGACAAGGTACATTGGTTTTCGAGGGTAAAATCAATAGGGTATTTGTTTGCTGAAAATCAGCCTTTCGACAGTGTTTGGTTTGATAAAACTCATCATAGGGTGCGTTTGGCTTTAGAAACAACTTAAGGGGTCGTTTGGTAGTAGCAGCCCCATTTGTTTATCATAAAAAAATCGACTAATAAATATAAACACAAAGATATTTATAAATAGTTTAAAACCGATCTAAATGGTGGGAAATGGTTAAATATATCCTTAATTTATTACTTCACTTGAGCGATGAAATGAACCTTAAGGGGTGTGTTTGGGTTTGCAACACGAATAGATTGAAAAGGGATTAAGTTATATAAATTTTAAGATTGTTAGTTTGTAATATTTCGATAACCGGATAAACAAACGAAAACTATACTTTTCAAATGGGATAACTATTTTAGCAAACCGTCAAGGAAATAATATACTAGATTATAAAATATTATTTAATGTTTTATAATTATCGACTGGAAATTAACATCATAACCTTTGTAAAAGCTTTAAAAAATAAATGTGCAATGGAAAGGTTAAAACTTAAAACGTAACGATTACTTTTATGCTAAGAACTTTTATTTATTTAAGTGGTGGATTTTCTAAAACGTGTCGAAACCATTTTTTGTTTAATAAATTACTCACGGTTATCTTAAATAAAATTTTGCAAAGTAAATTATATATTCCCAAATTAATCCTTTTGATTGTGGTCTTATATATAAATTCATCATACGAATTATAAATGAGCTTAATATTCATATGTAATATATACGAGATAAATTTACATACTCTGCTATGATTCAACGTATGAATTGACATATGCATTTTGATTTATATATTTAACCAACCTCCAAACTATTACAACTTGGGAAACTAAATATTTTATCAACGAGTCTCGTTGATGTAACCATTCATCGGGAAACGCCAAATACATAATCTTCAGGCTAGAGGACCTAGGCCGTTAGAGAATAGATGCAACTTCTTGGTCGAGCGATCCATTTTCCGTTATTGTCTGCGTTTAATGTCCATTCGCCAATCGTCTTCGTCATCGATGTGAGTTTATAGCCCCCTCTTCACTTGTTTTTTACATTTAACTTTAACAAATCTCGGGGAGATACATGCTCAATGCAACTTTTTACATGTTCGTTACAAAATCTTTATACATACTAATTTAAACACACTTGTTTACATACATGATGTTGCAATTCATATACAACACAATTACAGGTTGATTACAAACTTTGGTGGCATAGCGTTGTCACATACTCTTTGCATGCACGTTTACACGAAATGTATTTAACATACTCATTACAACTCAATTACTTGATTTATATCACACCCCTTTTCTACTTATGGAATTCACAGGATTCAAAGCTATTTACGAATTACAATGGTTAATTTGTTATTGGAACACAAGTGTTTCTTTCGGTTACCATCTCCTGTTTACATGTGCCTAAGTAACATCACCCACCATTGCCCATTATCATGAACTGTCAATTTCGTTGACCGAGGACCCGTGAGGAAGCGAGAGTGTATAAAATAAGATCGATTAGGATTGACATCCCTGTTCGATTCGACTGTACTGAAACACGAATGCATACATGTCAGAACAATTAGATGTTACGGTTTTGAACATCTACACGCACATTTTGATGCAATAAATTGCCTTACATATATTTGAGCTTCAGTGTCCATGAACTTAGCGCAACAGTAGATATTATTTATGTGGTACTGTATTTGTTATAGTAGACCCATACATTCTGGAAAAATCAACGATCTCACTGTCCATACTACTTGTTAAACATTACTAATTTCTGAACACTTTTCATTATATTGCGGCGACAGCAATAACACTAAACTCTTTTTAGGTTCTACCTTTACTCTTACACTTTGGCCGATTATATAAGAGATGAAAGAATCATACATATTTTAATAAATCTTTGGATTCTAATATTTACATTTATACTTACAAAAACTCTATGAACTCACAAGCTTTAATGTGCACTTATAAGCATGTTTTTTTCTCACAGGTAAATAAGATGCTTGCTTACTTGATGTGCAATGGAGTCCTAATATTGACAAGATTCATTTATGGGATTTATACTACATACAAATGATCAAATCTCGTTGGATTATTTTCAAGCTTTTCATTGTGATGCAATTATGGGACAAATGTTATATCAATTTCAAAGAAATTAACGAGATTACTTTTCAAACGACACATTTAGAGGTCGTTCTCTTATATCTTGTGCTATTGTATTATGAAGTAACGCTCCCGGGCATATTTCCGCTGCGACACATTTTTGGGGGTGTTACAAGGCACATAAGCAGAAAGCATAAATAAGGTCGGGTCTACTGGATGCCAGATACACGAGGGATCCAATCATGCCATTGTAAAGTGTAGCATCAACTGATGTCCCCTGTAGATCTTCGTCCAGTTTATTCTTTTCTACCATAGCTATGTCTACAGAATCACTAGATAGCAAACCATATTTTTTAATTCTTTTATAAGCCAGTATTTTGATTGGTTAATGAAAAGCCTCTAGGACTTTGAGAAAATTTTAATCCAACAATGAAATGACATCTGCCCCATCATCGACATCTTGAACGTATGGTCATTGAGTTAGGAAACCATTCAACACAAAGTAGTATTAGATGGGGATGCCAAATATTATATCATCAACATAAATTGTTTTTTAATAGCAATAAGTCATTCCTACTTTCCATGTGAAGAGTGTTGGATCAACTGCACCTTTGGAGAAATGTTGTGAAATGAGGAAACTTGACAGCATGTCGTACCATGCACATGTTGCTTGTTTGAGACCATAAAGGGCCTTTTTGAGTTGTACACATGCGATGGGTATTCTTGATCAACAAATCCTTCTGGTTGAGAAACATAGACCTCTTCCTTGAGCTCTCCATTCAAGAAAGCCCTTTTGACGTCTATTTGGAAGATTGTCATATTCTTGTATGCTGCATTTGCTACGAAGATACGGATGACATCTATTCTTGAAACCGATGCAAATGATTCCTCAAAATCGATTCCCTCCTCTTGCCTGAACCCTGAACATCTAATCTAGACTAATTACTTTAGTACCCTGTCCAAAATCTGTCTGTCTTAACCTTTATAAACCATTAAGTTGACTCCAACATGACGTTAATCTGGACACGGAACCAATCCAAACTTGTCTAGTCTTTCAAATTCATGAATTTTTAACTTGCATTTCATCGATCCAAGCTGGGTTTATAGGACATTTCTTGTTTGGTAGTTCTTTTAGGTTCTACTAAAGTTAAGAAGGCCATCCAATGAAACCCACATGGCGAAAGTTTTGAGTTTGATTTATGGTGAAGACTGACGCGAAGGATCAACGATCACGAATTCTATAATGATGATCCTTCATCTATCTACCAAGAAGTTCAAATGCGTATGGGATTGTCTCACATTAAATGATAATCAATGAGAAGTCGATTCTTCTTGAAGAGGATCGTTAAGAGGATCAATCATAAATTATTAGGAGCTTTTGGTGAGTATCTTTAACACCCCTGTCGAAAGTAATTAGAGAATGTTCTTAATCATGTGTTTGATAGGATACTGATGATGGTGACATCTATGGTCAATGGACATAGACAGACACAGTGAATCAGCTAATATCAACTCTCTTGATGCCAACACTACTGGAACAGGAAAGACAACCAATAGTTTGGAGTGATTGAAGTATTCAACGAACAAGGGTTAAGACAAACTATCGCCATCATCGTCCTTTTTTAGTGGATTACAAGGTTGTTGAGGAATAATGATTGGTACAGTCCGAACTGGATTGGCAGAGACATAACAGAAGTCTGAATCTGAACCAAATAGTTCAGAAGCCATTGAAGTCAGCTCATCGAACGGTCACATGAATGGATTCCATAATTTTCGGGTTCTCCTTTATGATTCTGAAAGCTTTCTTTGTTGTCACGTATCCAACGAAATCCCAATATCGCCTTTTGCCATTTAGGTTTACCTAATCTTCACATGTCATGGTGGATAACATAGTGAACCAAAGACATTGAAAGACGATAATCCGGCTTCTTATCATGCATCCAGCTCATATGGATTATTGTTTGTAACGTAGACGAATTAGAGAACAGTTTTGGGTGTAACAAGCTGTGTTAATTGCTTCAGCCCATAGAAACAGAGGAACTTTTAAAAATATCAGCATAGTGAGGGCAGCTTCCACAAGAGTTCGATTTCGTCTTTCGACAACGTCGTTCTGTTAAGCAGTGCGAGCAACAGAAGTTTGATGCGAAATGCCAACATTTTCATAAAAATCATGAAGAGTCTGATTGACAAATTCCGTTCCATTATCTGTTCGAACATTACAAATTGTGGCATTCAAACAAACTTGAATATTTTTTATGCACTTGATGATAGCGTCGGGAGCTTCAACCTTTTATCTCAAAAATCTGACCTAAGTAAATCGTGAATAATCATCAACAATCACCAAGATATACTTTTTCCGTTAATACTCTCCACACGCATCAGGCCACAAAGATCCATATGCAAAAGATATAGTTTCTCTTGATTAGTTTCTTCAGCATTGGGTTGATGAGAGGATTTCTTGCTTTTTCCTAATGCACATGTTAAACACAGATGATCTTTCTGAAATTTAAGTTTTGGAATGCCTCGTGCAAGACCATCTTTAGCTAGCTTGTTAGGAGTACCGAAGTTGAGATGCGATAACCAACGGTGCCATAACCAGCTCTTAGTCTTTGATGCTTTTGATAGAAGACAGATCGAAGAAGTCTTTAGCATGTCATCAAGAGAAATTGTGTACAAATTTGTGTCTCTGGATCCTGAAAGTAGATCAACACCTTCTAAATTTCGAATAAAGCAAGTGTTTTTCCGAAAAATGACTTCAAGATTCGCGTCACAAAATTTTCCAACAAAAAACAAGTTATGTCAAAGCCATTCAACATAATACAACCTTGAGATAATTATGTTCCCCTGCTGATAGTCACCATACCCCATTATCTTTGCAACTTGGTCGTTTCCGAATCGAACAGTTCCCAGAAATTTACTAACGAAGTTCATGAGCTGAGAGCGGTTCCTTGTCATATGTTTTGAACATCTGGAGTCCAGATTACCACGGAACATCTGGTGGACAACCTGTTCATTGTAAGAAGAGAAAAAGAAGATGGAACATCTGTAGCATTGGATCCCCACAAATGAGTGGGTTCCGAGTTGTTAGCAATTTTAGATTCTACAATCTTGGCTTTTTTACTCGAACCTACTGATTTTATTTATTTGGGTCTCCTACTATAGACTTTAATCTCTGGTTTTGGTGTTTCAACTGACTTAGGATTAGTTTCCTTAAGATGCACTATTTTCTTGGGAGTAATCTTAGTTAAAGGGCACAAGTTACCAACTATAGTGAAAAATCTTCCTTTTGGTTTCCACTTATATCCTACATCAGTGAACACTTTACCAGTAGGTTTCCAAGCTTTTCTCATTTTATTTCTTTTAGATTTAGATTTCGAACGCACATTCACATCATTCACAAAATCAATAAGACACATATCATGATTAGCATCAAATAAATATTTGTTACAGATAGCATAAATAGATTCAAACTTAGAATTTCTCACAGAATGCTTAACAAGTGCATTACTGATAGGTTCAGAAACAGACGTCGTCTTATTCAAACTAGATTTAACTTTTCTAGGGTGGTCTTCTACTTTATTCTTTTGATTTCTACGTGGTGGTCGCGTGATCCTATTGTTCTTTGTATTGCCTGAAGGCAGTTGATCCGCTAGCACTAGTAGTAGGTTTACTCCTGTAGAAGTCAAAACAAAGCTTGTTAGAATCTTGTTTTAAGGAGATTCAGTTTTGTTTTGGGAATATTGCTTGAAGATGTGACAGGTTCAGCAAATCTAACTCTTTTGTCCTTGTTAAATGGACTGGATTGACAAGATCAACTAACTTCTCACAAGTTTTTTGAATTAGGGCATGTCTGAGAAGCATAGACTAACAATTCCTGAACATGTTTTGTAAACATGCAAGCAGATTCTAATAGAGGTTCACTAGGATACTGTGTTCTAGCACGTTCTACAAATCCACAAAGAGTGTTAGTATATTCTATAGTCTTCTCAATGTAAACCTCATGAGCATCCCTATTGTTCTTAAGCCTAGGAGAAATAATAGGTTCTATGTCAAGCTTGAATATTCCTAGAGCAATAGTGACATTAGGTTTTGAAACTACAATATTGACAACATTTTTCCCTATAAATTTCCTTAATTCATTTTTCAATCCTGTAATAGCAAAAATCTTTTCTTGAAGTTGAGCATTTAAATCCGAATTTTCAACATACTTTGCATTATTTTGAGCAATTAAAGAGTCACAATGTTCTTTGGATTGAACACGTGTCTTTCTAATTGAGTCAAATTTGTCTTTGTAAATTGATTTCAAATGCTCTCATTCTTTTCTCAAATTTTTAAATTCCAAAAGTAATTTTACCACACTATGTTCCAGTTCAATGTTGATTGTTTCAATCTCATCAATATCTTTCTTTATATTTTCCACACTATCTTTTCCACTCAAAGATTTAATTCTTTCCTTCAACTTTCTAATGAATGTGTCCTTCTCTTGTGACTGAGCTTTTAATTCATTTATCTCAAATATCTAATTAAATGTGGGAGCATTTAGGTTTTCACCAGAATTTTCCCTTTGAAAAATCTCTTGATTAAGTTGAGTTGCTAATTCAAATGAAATGCAATGCTTTTCTAAATTTGAATAACTTTTGACAAGTTTATCGTAAGCCTCTTTTTCAATGAAATCTTTCTTTTTGAAAAGCTCAGTCTCAAGTTCTAGACACTTATTGCAATCATTCATACATGACTTTTTTACATCAAAAATATTCACAGAATTCGTAACAATATGCACAATTTCTTGAGACATGATTTTGTTCAAGAGTTGATCATTATCAATCCTAAGTTGTTTGATTTGAATTTCAAAAATGTTCTTGTCTATAAAACACTGATCAACAGCAGCCTCCATTTGATTAAAAATAGTATGAACTTCAGTAATTTCATCTAGAAGAGTTTTATCAAACGCATTAAATGTATCTTTTAAAACATTTAAAAATGGAATTTTTTCAGTTACAAAACACTCTTTTGTATGTTCAAAACCCCAAGACCCCGCAGTAATAGCATCAGATGTTAGTCTCTTTTTCACCAGTTTGTCAAAATTGGCCAGTTGATATTTAGATTTTTAAGACTTTCATTTACCAAACTTACCTTAGGAAGTTCACTAGGAGCTTCGATTCTAACAGGTGTGTGTGACGTAATGGGTATTTCAAAAAGGGATGAATGTTTTAACCAGAAATCTTGTTCTGCAGACAATTCTTTTTGAGTGACAAAACGTTTACCAAAATCTTCTTTAATCTTATTTAATTTTGAATAGTCAATTGGAGAAATCTTAATCATCTTTTCTATAGAAATTGGATCATTTTGTTTATCAAGCATCTTTGATCGACTCTCTTCTTCCAAAATCAATGTCTCTTCATTATCAATCACATAAATCACAACATGTTCTTTAGCAATAACACTACCATCATATAATGTTAGTTGTATCCGCTGAGATTTTTTAAGATGGAACGGATTTTGATAACCAAGAGCTTGTTTGTGAGCATCATCATAAAAAACTTGTGGTTTCATTAGCATATGAATTGCTTGCGTAGATCGATACATCTTACAAATAATATTCTCCAGTTCTTTATTTTGTTTTTCCAAAACAATTTCCTTGTCAATGTACTTATACTCTTTTTCTTTAGACTCAGTTTTGAAAACAGTTAATGTTTTTGATAAAGACTCCTTTTCTTTGACATTATTAGAAAGAATTTCTTTAAGTGTATCGATCTCCTGCTGAAAAGCCGCAAGCTTTGCATTTCTATCGCGAATTAAATCATCCATTTGAGAATCTATTAATTTTTCCCTTTGATTCAAATCTACATTAAGTCTTTGTTCAAAATGGCGATTCGTTCTTTGTATCTCTCAAGCTCAGCGGTTAAAGATTCATTTGCCATTTATTTGTCTAATTTTCCTTATCTAAATGAGCTACGTAATCAGTCATTTGTTTAACTAAGGATAACACCAATAAATCATTAGGTGTAGAAGGATTAGTATCCTGAATAACCGCATCTTGTGACTCTTGCAAATATTGAGAGTACGGAATGATATTACTACCACTATGTATCTCATTATCTTCACAATCATCAACATGTGTTTGTTCAGAATACTGTATCTCTTGCACATCCTGATTAATCATATCATTTGGATAAGAATCAGAATATGGTGCCTCAGAGAGAACTTCAGGATCACAGCTTGAAAGATTAGCCATCAGAACCACTTTAGCCAAGGATAAGTCATCACAATCTGAGTCATATGCATCCAAGTCGTCTGTCTGGAAAGCTGAATTCTGAGGGATTGTTTGCTGAGAAACTAGAGCTTATGATATACCAGGGTCTACTAAAAATGCAAGTTTCTCTTCATCCAATATCTGAACCGCTTCCTGAGCTTCGGCTAACATCAATTTCTCCTTAAACCATGCAGCATTCCTTGGCTTTTTTGGCTAAGTACACTATCTCGCCATATGCCCTTATCCTTGACAATTATAACACTTCACAATTTTGGTTGACCAGCTGCAACATTTCCTTTTGAAGTAGTAGCAATTCCTTTGTTTCCTGTACCATTATAACTCTGATTTTGTCTTCCTTAAACTTGTTGAACGGTGACTCTACCATCTTGAATGGTTGCTTGATTTCTAGGATTAGACGATGTTCTAAGTTGATTGTTTGATAGTGGAAACCTTGATGCTACAGCAGACAGAAATGCTATTGCTTTGTTGATGCATTCAATCGGATCTTCTCCTTGCTAAAACATCGGAATAGCAAGACCGGGGTCTAATTGGGGAAATTCAGCTTGAGATTGTTGTGTCACTAAAGGAGATATGAATGGTGGAGGGTAAACTGGATGTTGTTGTGGATTGAATAGAGTATGATGGTGTGGATGATGAATAGGTGCTGCATAAACTGGTGTGAATTGTTAAGGACGTGGATACATTAAAGAACCTGAATGTTGTGGCGACTGAGATGGATTGTATAGAGTTGGGGAGTTGGCTACGAATGCAAGAGGATCCAGATATCTTTCATACGTGATACGAACTTCATTAGCATGTCGTTCATGTTGACTAAGGTATGCATACAACTGATCATACTTGGTGGTATACAAACTCTTAGCTAACTTCACATCAGTGACAAACTTGCTCCATTCTGATGGAAGAGCATTTAGAAACTTGGTATTGACTTGAACTTGTTGCATAGTCATCCCAATAGTATGCATGTCATTGATCAGCTAAGAGAATCTCCAGTAGTACTCATATAGTGTTTCACCTAGAACATGAGCAAACTTATCAAACAAGTTATACAATCTGCATTCACGTTCTTGGTATGATAATTCAGTGCCTTTCATTAGCATCTTGACTCTATCCCAAATATCCTTAGCCGCCTCTTGATGGTTAACAAGTGCATACACATCGGGTGGAAGACCGAATGATATTTTTTGCTTGAACATCACAATCATCTTGAAGTTGTTGTGCTTCAGTGAGTTTGGAGTATTTCTTAGGTCTTGTTTGCCCATTTTCTTCAACAGTTGGATAAACCAATGAACCATTATCGATTGAATCAAGCATCATCCTACCATGTTTCTTTCCTTTGATGAATAGACGTATACGACTTTCCCATGAATCATACATTGATTTTTCAAGCATTGGAGGACGGTTCTCAGCTCTAGCAACAATGATGTGTTCTACTAAAGTAGTCATCTTGAATTAATTGAAAAGTGAAATGATTAACGAGTGATCGAACAGTGATAAAGGAGGATTATGTTAAGAGTTGTTGTTGTTGGTGAATAAGATTGATATACCATAGGATTTTACAAATCCTCACTAAAACCGAGAAATCCAAGTATTTCGCGGGATTTTACAAAGTAAGACAAACTGTAGAAAATAAAATCTTTTTGTGACTTCTGTAATGTTCCGCTTGAATATTTAATGTTTCGCTTGAATATGTAAAATTGAACAGAGTTTCGTTTTACACAACTACGTATTTCGCTTGAACTAGCAACCTGCCATAAATCGCTTAGAAACATATTTCGCTTGGGAACATATTTCGCTTAGACATATTTCGCTTGTCCTAAGAAAAATTAAGCAGAGTTTCGTTTCCTAGAAATGACATATTTCGCTTGAGGTTAACCTGTCATATTTCGCTGCAATACATATTTCACTTACACATTTCACTTGAATACATATTTCGCTAGATTCAAAACATGTTTCGCTACCTTCAACACATATTTCGCTTCCTGTCAAATAAAAACGTACTTTTTTCACAAAAAATCACCAAAAACTCACTCTTTTTGACGTTTTACCTTGATTTTACTTGCACAACTAGTTATCTTAGGCTTATATCTTGCTTAAAACACAAACTTTAACACTTTTAAACACAAAAATCCAGGTTTGAGTTTTGAAGCTTCACGAGACCAAAAGTAACAAAATAAACGATCTAAGCAAGATATAAACGCACACAAGCTCACGATATCACCTCATGACGACTGATACCAATTGTAGATGTATCAAATCACTTAACAACTAATCAAGATAGAAAGTTTAGAGAGAGAAAGGAGGTTTGTAGCACTTAGTGAGAGAAAGGAAAGAAAATGTATTAAGATGAATAACCAAATGAACAACCAACCCTCTCCAAGGCATGGAGAGGGGTATTTATACCTCACTATGGCCGGTCAACATAAGGATGACTTATCTTGACCCGGTTAGCTTGGTAAGTTTCCAAATATTAATGCTATAGGCAATTCTATTCCACTTTTGTAAGTGACCGAGTCTTTTCTCGATCGAAATCACTCACTGACTTAGTAGAGCGCACTGTAGGCTAGTCGCCGCAATCCCTAAGTCCCTGGTCTCTCGGACACACTCTATAACCTGAATCCCGATAGCTAATGAGGGGATCTCTAAGTATGATCATGAAATCACTGTACCAATGCTCCCTATGTCTCATAGCTAACCTCTACAACTCCATCAGTTGTGACATGATCAGGAACATCCTCCCTAACAGACACACGCAAATCATCATCAATAACTGGTTCGATCCTCGGGTCAACCTCAACCTCAACCGTGCCTCTCTTACTAGACTCGGCCTCCTCCTCGGCTACAGTCTCAACCACAACTCTAACATCCGTCTCTCTAGCTCTAATAGCATTAGCATACGCAAAACAGTCATCAATGTCTGCCTGAACGTCAGGGTCGATATCAGGCTCTGTGTATAGGCTCGTAACTATCCTCAACGCCAACTCCTAAACCAGTCTTTCTAGGTACATATGGCTCATAACCGTCCTTTGAACTAACCTCAAAATCCGTCACTAAATCAGAATCCCTAATCCTCTTAGGTGGTGGTAATAGGTCAGCACGTGTAACACCCCCAAAATACGATACGCAGCGAAATACAACATCTAGGGTGCTACTTCACAATACATGCACACGAGTCCCCGTAAACGATCAAACGATACATTTATAAAACAAAATTTCCATTCATTTATTTTAAGTGAATCAGAGATATAAGGTCTCAAACTAACTTAGAAATTTCATTTTAAAAAGTCATGACACAAATTCTTTTCTAAAACATCATTCTAGTTAAGTGTTATAAAATTATCGACCGAAACACATATACCTTGATATCCCGCGTTCCGTTCCTTCCAAGCCATCAACATCTTCTAACCTGAGTTACATGCTTAAAAACGTCAACAAAACGTTGAGTGAGTTCATTGAGTTTACAAATAACAGTCCGAACACATAATTGGTTCTACAAAACAATTATAACATTGCTTGCAAGGCAAGTTATATCATGATTTCCACTAACATGTAGCACCGGTTGTATTGGAACCTTACCACAGATTAAAACATTATGGATAAAATACAGACCGGGAAGTATGCCACGCATCCCTCGTCTCAACAAAAAGTCCATACAGGTGTCACCATCGGATTCAGACGCCGGACAAGGTTGTCAAACCCAATAGATCTATTTAATGCATTCAACGTTTACCTCCTCGGTAATTAACGAGCACACGGCAAAGGGCATATACTCATAGTATGAAATCATATCACGTATCAAAACACATTGCGTTCAATTTTTCAAAACAAAAGCAGTATCTTCCAAGCAGGTTAATAAAACAATTTAAAATACCTCAAAAGCGAGGCTATGAACTACCTTGCCACGAAGCCAAGATCAAAATTACCGAAACAATCCTTCAAGACGTCCGCAAAACAAACGAACTCCAACCCGCGACCTATAATTTATGTCGCACCGATTACTATACAATAAGATACGATCAAATAGTGCGTACATCGCACTATTAAAACTATATAGATATACATACACATGTGATGAGAAATCCACTTGCGTGTCCTAGATCCTAATACCCCATAAAATTGAGTACGATCTCTCTTTCATTTATATGATACGCCACTTAATCAAAACTTTCTATTTTCGGAAAGTTACTATTTTTAGAAAATTACTATTTTCGGAAAGTCCGTCCAATAAGTCACGACTTGCCAACTAAACTTGTATTAATACTATGTTTATTATCTTTATAAACAGCCAACAGTCTCATATCAACCCGCTGACTTTCAAAAGATCCAAACGTTGGATCTTTATTCGACCTTTACTAAAAATATATATAAATAAATATATATATATATATATATATATATATATATATATATATATATATATATATATTCCAAAATCTGGCCCGTCCAAAACGACCCGCTATATCACATTTTCACGACTCGGACTCTGAAGAGATTTTATGCAAAACAACGTTCCGGACAACTTTTTAGTTTTAGCCGAGACCTAAATCTCAACAGAAAATGACCAAAATTCCCTTACAAGATTCTGCTGGAAACTTATTATATTTTTAATATAGTGCAGAAATTTGACTTTTAATTTTGACCCGTTATCATGCGATTTTAAAACTAACAAACCTCGCGGCAAAGTAAAACGACATTCCGAACAGTTTTCGTGTTTCGCCGGAAAGCTAAAACGGAGTCGAAAGTGCTCAAATCGGACAATTTATATTCTGCCAACTTTTAATATTTATTACAAGTGACTTTATTTTCTAGCTTAAAGTGTATATCTCGATTTCGCTCTAGATTCTTCGTTATTAGGAGTTAGAAGCTCCATTTTATATCAAAACGAGCGTAAAAATAGGCTCTATCATATTTTCCAAACAAAAATCAGATTTTACAAAATCTCGGACCTCAAAATACGTGTCTAGTTTTCTGCCCAAAACTACGTGCTACAAAACGCGCCAAAATTCATTTTTGACCCAAAAATCCATTCGCGAGACATCTAAAATAGCCTATAACCAATATCCAATACGCTCAATCATCTCAAACAAAATTTAAACTAGACGACGCAAGATCCCTCAGATTTCATCACATGCAACTACCAAGAGTCGATCGAATCACAAAAATAAAAGTAACACTAGTATTAAATATACTTACAAAGCTTAAATAAGCAAGATGAGACTAAAACTCGGACTCGCCTTGTTCCTTCTTGTGGTTGTCGCGGCTCGAAACAAACCACAACCCTAAAAACCTTCACTTTTTGTTAATCAAATCTTGTACACAACTTTCCCTCCACTAGTTTCTAGTTAATATCTTGGATCAAAACCCCTTTCACTAGCATAAATCTTCTTATTTTATTCAAAATCGAAACATGCATAAACCTTTATGCATGTGCTTCTTTTCACCTTAGATGATCAAGATATCATCATCTAAACTCTTTTTGATAGTTGGAATAAATCAAGACACCAAGGGTGTTTGTTTTGTTGGGTTCGACGAGCATAAAAAGGGAGAAAGGGAGACAAAAGGAAACTAACACATGGTTCTTGCTTAGTTTAAATCATTCTTAGGTTGTGTTTAAATAGGTTTCAAGAATAAAAAATATTTGATGTATGCTTTGTCTTGGTGTGTGTTTTCGGCCGAACAAGAGAGAGCAAGGGGAAGTGAAAACAAAATTTGAACTAGGTGTTTTCTTGTGTATGTGTGTATAGGTATTTAACCCAACCTTGGAAGTAACATATAATCATTATATTGTATGGGAAAATCAAATGTTAGTGTGTGTGTGTGTGTGTGTGTGTGTGACTATAGCCGCCGGGCATAAGAGCTAGAGGTTCATCATATTTGTTTTTGTTTTTTTGTCAAATTTTATTTATAAACCTTTGTTAAACCTTAATGTATCTTGTACACAAATTGTGTGTATGCTTAACACTTTAAAACGCGAGTTTTGGCCAAGTCGAGGAACAAAGACAACAGAGTCCGCGAAAAATATAATTTACAAAAATAAAACATTACGGGTTGCGTCATAATTTATTAAGATGCTAAAAATGTTCAACGATCGCGCGATCAAATGTTGACTCACGAAATTACCAAAAATAAGAATTTCTCAAATTCATCCGTAATAAAATACGAAAATATTTATTTTCGACAAATTAAAATTTTACATGTCGACGTTCAATCATAGAAACTTATAAAATAATAATTATGACGTCGAATACGCGATCGTCGTACGCGTCATAAAACTTGGGTTGTTACAGCGCGCACGGGAGATAGGGTTTCGCGTACAGGTGAAGCTACAGGTACCGATGAAGTAGGGGACCTACATCTCTTGCGAGATAGCCCACAGAAGTAGCAGTAGGTGAATCACAAAGAGAATCTGATATAACATAACCTAATGAAGAATGTCTCAAAGAAGAATAAGATGAACTGTCTGAATGAGAATCTGACGAAGAATCTAACTGAGAATCTCGTGATGAGTCATCTGAGGTGAAATGATTCGATGAAAGGTAATCCGTTGAATATCTTAATGCAAGTCGGTGATTAGGTAATGGTCCAACCCTCTTCCTAGCAGTCAACATCTGAAGTACCTTGTTGGGTTGGGTACGGTAGGGTTGACCAACAGGAATCAGTTGTCCTAGTAAGACAAGAATAGTTGATCGGCGGTGTAATCCGTGTGGTGCAGGTAAAATCTGACGGATAGGTGGTGATGGTGGTGATGAGCGTGCTGCTACTCGGCTCCTCCACCAAGAAATAGTGACCTCGTACGGGGTCCTGCGATGGTGGTATATCAGGAGTGTCACTATCAGATGAGTTAGTGTAAATGAATAAGGAAGTGTACTAAATAGTAGGAGCAATAGGTGGTATAGTGGGTACAATGGGTGAAATAGTGGGTGTATCAGTGGATATCAGTGGGGTGTCATCATGAATGACGGGTAAATCAACAGTAGGTGCAGTAGCTAGAACAGTAGTAGGGATTGTTCTGAACAAGATAACTCGAGCAATGGACGTCCCCACGCTCTCCTCTGATGAGTCCAAAGAAATCGAGATGATAGAAGTAGCCATGACCTGCACAAGCAACTGTTCATATAAATCCCTTTATATCAACCATGCATTTGTAAGGGAAAACCAAATAGATATAATTCAAAGTAAAATACATTATGCAAATTATATAGAGCGATATGAAATTATCAATTACGTAAAATAATAACATTATAATTATCATATACCTAAGGCAAAATGGGATCAGGGCACAATTAATTCACGTAGGGATCATATGCTGGTTATAGACCAGACCTAGATATTCTACATGGTTCTCTATAACCTTGGTTCTTGATACCAATATGTCACACCCCCAAATAAGATCCCGTCGGAATAAGTGTCAGAGGGGTGACGTCATACATATCTCAAGTACAAAGCATAAAGAACGACCTCTAAAAGGGGTACGTTTTAGAAAATCATAACTCGTTGCGTAAAAATTAAACGTAATTAAGTCTTACAAACCATTTCAAAGTAATTAAAGCATAGCGGAAGCAATAAGAAAACATAGCGGAAGCAATATTAAGTTTTAGCAAAAGAAAACGAGTATGAAATTGCGCATAGACTTCTAATAGCACACCTTGAAAATCCAAGCTAAGCACCTGAGAAAAACATGCTTAAAACGTGAACATAATGTCGGTGAATCCATAGGTTTAATTCAAACGTAGTTATAGTAGACCACAAGATTTCAAAATGTATGTGACAGTTATAACAAATACAACTTCACGCAAAAAGATATTTACGTTGCACTAAGCTCATGACACTGAAGCTAATGGGGAGGTAGCATGTAAATTGCTATATAAAGTTGCCCCGGTAGGTGTCCGACAAAAGATCACCCAAACTAGTTTCGACATGAAATACATCTGTTGGCCTGTACATCACTCGTACCCGACCAGTAAGAATTACCAAACTTGGATGGGGATTATTAGTCCCAATAGATCCATTTACGCACTCACGCTTACTTAACCAGCCAGTCGGTTAAAGGTAATTAACGGTTCATGATACTACGGGCAAATAGTGGTCTAACACTACTTAGGCAACACGTAAACAAGGAAAAATATCATGTAAAGTACTTATGTCCGGTTTAAGAAAACAAGCGATGTTTCTCACCCTAAAGTTATAAAACATTTATTTAAAATGAGTAAAAGTGGGGCTATGAACTCTCCTTGAGTTGGTGAAGTGAAGTAGTGAATAAGCTAGAAGAAAGATCAAACAGAACGGAACGACGGTACTCGAACACGACCTAGGGAAGATAGGTGATAACGCTCAAATTTTACATATTTCAATATGCTTTATCTGTGCTTTTATATGCATATATTTCTTACTTATATGAACTTTCGATACTTAATCAAGTATATTTGCTATTGTAGGTTCTAAGTACGTGTCGTGGAAGAAAACGGAAGAATACACGAAGATATGGAGCTTAAACGAAGAAGTAAACTTGAGTTGAATGCTTCCCGACACATGTTCACTGTTTTGGCCATAACTCGGTCATACGAACTCCGTTTTAGTTGGTTCAAGCGGCCACGTGAAATGAATTCAATTATCTACAACTTAGAAAAAATCCTACGAACTGAAAGTGACCAAAGTGCGCCAGTTTTGCCCAAAGTGCGACGCACTTTTCAGCCAGATTATGCATGCTCTTAAATGGCGCACTTTGGTCACTTTCAGTTCGTAGGATTATGCAACCTATCATATCCCCCTTCTAGGTCCTTTTATGCACGATTTTAAGCCTCTCTTGAGGCTATAAATAGGGCCTTAAATCCCTCATATCACACACACAACCATCTACAATTCTCTTATAAAGTATAATAAGTTAGGAACTAGTTTTTGGGAATTTGGTTGAACTTGCTCCTAAGTTCTTCTCAAACCCAGGTTTTGATCCATCAAAAAAGCATAATTGAAGTGTTATTTCGAATCTATAAGTGATTGTGACAGAATTGTTCATAGTTTCCGAGTTGTACTTTGAATATAATAATGTATTCTTGGGAACATGCGAAATCACCATATTTTGCTCTTGGAATTTGGTATAATCTTGTTTATCCTTTTAATATGATCTTTGCTGAATTCATGATGAATGTTATGTGTGTTGCTACTTGTTTGATTATGGAGTAGTCTCTTAATGTTTGTTTAAGTTTATAAGGATTAAGATATAGTTTTGATTGTTTTGATATGCTTTCTATCTTTATGATTTATGCTTGATATGTTATTATTCGGATTATTGTCTATCCTTTGGTTGATCATCTCAGTCGATATAGGTCGAAAGGCTCGATTGGTGTGGTTAATTTTGAGTCGCGAATCAATACTAGACTTGTGAGAATTGTATAGTAAATTTCTTGACAACCCGAATGATTATATGTTTAAGGACTAATCTCACGTCTAACGACTTGATTAGGGGAAGTATACTTGTATAAATATTGGTCACAAATCTATCTTAATGCGCTTGTTATGTTCGGGTCATAGGTCGAAAGAATTCCCTTGCATAATCGGTATATATACTTGCTATTGTGATTACCCATCATTTGTGACTTGTATGCTTTATTTGTGATTGAGAATATCTTTACATATCATTTCTAGACTCATGTCTCTCTAAGCCTAAACAAACATGTTTTAATAATCTTGGTATAATCTAAATCATTTCTAGCATTTGTTATAATTACTTGTTATTTTAAATATGGGTCTAATGATCATGACAATCATTTGGACTTTCTTTCTAAACTACTTTTAGAATCTGAAAATGCACAACTCCCTTGGGACGACCTGGACTTACCTAGACTTTACTACATTCGAAAGGGTATACTTTCCCGTGTGTTTCTGTCTATTAACTAGTAATTCTAGTCTTATAAATATAAAGCTTTTGAAACACATCAAAGTTTTTGGCGCCATTGTTGGGGAGTTTGTTGGTCTTGTTTTCATTCAAATAGTGGTTTACACTTGTTTGACATCTCGTTGCTATGCAATTTTCATGTTAAAACTGCTTAAACATCTTTCTGCTACTTAAAGTGTGTCGATTTTTCTGTTAAAACCGTCGTACTCCCTTGAAAACCCTACAAGTACGCCATACTTACTCCTAAGTACGCCGCACTTTTTGTTTGCAACAAAATATTTTCTTGGATTGTGTTTTAAAAAACCCCCGCAAACCAATTGTAATGCTTAATTCAGGTACTGAGATCACGAGACTTCTGTTTTGTGTGCTTATGTTGCTTAAATTATTGTGTTTGTATCAATTTCCTATTAAATGGAAAATAAATTTTTTATGTTCTTATTTGGTTTATGCTTATTTGGATTCAAGCTGTCTCATTGCTTGTTTTGAGAATAATGTGTTCATGTATCTTCGGTTATTGCTATATGAGTATTTGTCTCATTTTGTGAAATGTAATAAGCTGTTAAATCAGAAACATGCAAAACTTTCAAGTGCGCCGATTTCACTCCTAAAACCGCCACACTTTTGAAAAAATAAAAAACCGAAAAGATTTTCAGTCTGAGTTGTTTTTCTTTCTTCATGGTCATCTTGTTTTATGGAATGTTTATGTTTACAAAACGTGTTTTGTTTTGATTGTTTGTGTGTGTTTGCTTGCATGGTTATATTAAAATTAAAATCAATATAGAAAACACTATAAAAATCAAAAAAGAGTTTCTTATTTCCCTTTCTTAGTTTGTTTGTTTGATTATGTGTTTGTGTGTTTGCATATCTTTGTGTTATGTATTTATATATGTGTTGCTAACTAATAAAATAAATAAATAAAATCTAAAAACATGTCTTCTATCATAATACAACCGCCGCACATATGTTTGTGTGCGGCTCACTTTTTAAATTTTTGCCGCGCTCGTATCTGTATTTAAAAATATATAAAAATTTAGGTTATAAGTACGCCGCACTTTCTTTCAAGTGCGACGCACTTTTGTTCTGAATTTTTTTTATAAATAAAAATTAAAAAAATATATAATAATAATAATAATAATAATAATAATAATAATTTTGTAAATTATTATTTTAAACTTTAAATAATAATTACGTGTTTGATATATGTGTTTGTCTTAAAACCAAAAAAATACAAAATACAAAAAGATTTTATTTTCGCCATTAACTTTTTATTTATTTATTTATGTGTTTTGAGTGTTTGCATATTAGTAATTATATTTTACTCTCTATGTTATTTTTTATTTCGTAATGTTTTGTGTGTGCTTGTTTTAGTAAAATGTATATAATTTTTTTTTTAATAAATATGATTTTGAACTTTGTGGGTGTGTTCGTTGGAAACCCTCACGAGACTATAACTCGTTCACTCGGGCCACCGAGGGGTTTAAAGGCTTGTTGCATATGCTAAATGCAATCGTGGTGCCTACGAAAGTGTGTTGTAGAATTTTACGGTTTTCGTAGTTTTGTTTATTTTGCAGATTACATAAATAGGTGGAGCTTAGATTGGTGGTTGACGTTTTACACGTAAGGAATGATATATTTGGATCGATATATTATATGTGGTTGAATTCACATGCTTAGCGTTCTGTTTTGTGCCATATCTTCTAGTATTCAACTGAGCACTTAAGAGCCCCGGGAAGTCTCGTTTCTCTTATATTTATTTCTCCTGCTTATCCTACTTTTAAGTTATTTTCTGATTACGCATAATGCTCAACTTAAGTGTGGGGGGGAAATAAATTGGAAAAATAAGACTCATTTTAAATTATTAACTTTTGTTCGCCCTCGGTAATATAAAAATCTAATCTTGTGTTTAAATTCTTTTGCCACTTATGTTAATATATTAGCATTAAACTTACTAAATAAATAAAGTTTTCAAACCAGAGATGTGTCCCGATTGATAAAGCAGACCCGAATCGGGATCAATGACATTACTTGCGCATTTATACCAATCACCTAAAAATGTAAGGTTTAGATCTTAAGGAATTCAGGTATCCATCTTTGATACCTAAGATAATTTTTGCCTTTAGCTCTCTCGAGTTAAGGTTTGAATGCAACTGCAAGTGTCTCATCCGTCGTTACGGCTGTATATTTGTAGTTTTTTTGCCTTTTCTTCAAATCCATTAATAATCAAGTTAAAACTCTTCGGACCTTAATGGAATTTTAGCCCAATAAGCCTAACTAGACGTTCTGTTAAATAAAATCTAAAATAAATAATGATTATATCCAAGTTCGGATAATATCAAATAAGCTATACACGAGCTTATCCAATAAGCTATACCGTGGACTTAAAGCCGTGGTGCATTGTCTCATATTGGGTCGTGGCCCGTTAAACCAAATATGTAGATTTATACTTATCCATTAAGTCCGATAAGCCATTAGTTAAATGGATAAGCAATCGACTTATTAGTAAGCTATAAATAAGCTCCAATAAGCCAATACAAAAACCCCAATAAGCCGAACCATGGGCTTAAGCCGCGGTTTGTGGCTCCCTGTGGGCCGTAACAACATTTAACACATATTGGGGCCCATTAGTTAAGCCCAATAAACCAAATAGATATCAAATATGTTCTTGGTTCCCGAATAAGCTATCAATAATCCCTAAATAAGCCAAGTCAAATAAGCCAAACCATTGGGCTTATGGATTAAGCTCATGGTTTGGGCTTTTGGTTGTGGGACGCGGCTTAATAGCTCGTTAAGCATATTTGGGCTTATTTGTTAAGCTAAATAAGCTTAACTCTTTGTCCTTTCGAAAATAAGCTAGAAAATAAGCTATGAAATATAAGCCGAATTTAAACAAGCCAAACAAACCTTCTTTCTTTCTTTTCTTTTTGGGCCGAATATTAACATAAGCCCAATAAGCTCTCCAGAAAGCTTATTAAATTAAGCCCAAACTATAATAACATAAATATACTATTTTAATTACAAAAAAATTAACCACGATCACAAAACTATTATTTCCTTGTCTCCTATTATTATTTTCGAGCCATAATATATAACCTTTTAAGGTTATGTAGTATAAAAATATTAAACTATTATAATTCGTTTGTACAACTTAACAATTATGCATTATGGTAGAAAACAAAAGTAACAAGATTTAAGAAATTGGATGACTTATCAAAAATGGATGATTAGAACTAACACAACCCAACTTTGTGTTTAAATATCTAAATGGTTAAACAAAATCAACCAAACTCTTTTTTCTTCAAATGGTTTTGATCAAAAGTTAAAAATTATAAGAGTGTGTGTGTTTGGTGCCGTTCGAACAAGAGAGAAAGAGAAAGGATATGTGTGTGTTTTCTTTGCAAATGAGGATGTATCTAGCTTTTGAAATGAATCCAAAATAGGATCCTCAAGGAGGTCCAAAAAACAAGGTGACAGTTTGCAAACAAAAATGGAAGGTGTTGGTGTTTTATGTTGTGACTAAACTACAACCAAAGGGAGGGGGTCCAATTTCATCATTCAAATTTTGAAATGCAAAGGTGGTATCCTAGGCATGTAAGATATTTTTCTCATGCACTAGATATCTTCTAATGTTGTTTTCGGTTTACGCCAAAACTAAAAACGTATAATAACTTCACGAAATTTTTATGAAATTTTAAATACTAACTTAAAACGAAAAAAAACACGACTATTGTCGAAAAACTACGATAATTTGCAACCCGGATAACTTCCGGTAACGATTCTCAGATTATCACGGGATAACTTCCCGATTAAACGTAAAAATTACACGCATCTTATAAAATTAAGAATACTAAACGGAATAGAAAAAATTGGCCTTAATTTATGCGGGGTCGTCACATCCTTCCCCGTTAAAAGAGATTTGCCCTCAAAGCTTAAGACGTAACATCTGCCATGGGTGTAGAGTTGGCAAAGAGATGAGGATACTTCTTCTTCATTTGATCTTCGCGTTACCAAGTGAACTCATAACCTCGTCTTGATTCCAACGCACTTTAACACTTGAATATGCTTTTGCTTCAGACTTAACCTCAAGTCCATGATTTTGACTGGTTCTTCTATGAAGTGGAGCTTGTCATCGATTTGGATTTCATCCAACGGTATATGATATATATATATCAAGAGTTTCATTAGGATAGGGCCTTCTCAGGTTTTAGACGAGAACGTGTATGAACTCTGCTCAATTGCTCTAGGAGTTCAAGTCGGTAGGTGTTGGGATCTGAGATTTGATGATTACAAAACTAAATATGCAAAATTGAAGAAAGATGAAACAACAAGGACTTAATGTGAAATATTAAGTTAGCTTCCTATGTAAGCTAAGGTTTTCTTGTAGAACCCGCATATTAAAGGGTATTAGAGGCGTCTGTTTTAAATATCCATCATAGTTAGATCTCTCCAATGAGAGTCTAGACACACCAAAGAAAGCGTGTGTATTATTAGTTAGTTATTAGATAGTTAGTGTAGCCTCAAGGATTGTGGATCCTTGTTATAGTTTGTAACCATTTATTCTGATCAAATAATGAAAGGCCTAAAGTTTAGTAGTAAAACCTTGTGTTGCAAACTGAATTGTTCTTTATTATTCCGCTGCGTATATAAGTTATCTGTAAAACTAATCCTAGATGGGCAAAACGATCTCCACAATTGGTATCAGAGCAGGTTGCTCTTGATATCTAGGGTTACAAGGTTTTTACTTCGTGTTTATTTTCTATTTTTATGTGAGCAGTAGATTTGGTGGTATTAGGGTTTTCAAACCTAGTTCGTTAAAAACAAAAAACATGATAGCAGAATTTTGATGTCGTGATGATGGATCTGATGGTTGCTACGTGTTACTTTTTGGTAACAATTCTGATGTAAAATGATCCGCTGCTTGTTAAAGGTCTGATGGTGTTCTTTCACTTGTTCATTCAGCAAGCAGGTTATAATAGGTTTTGGTGATCATGGTTATTAGCAGCAGGAACTTTAATTATCAAGAAGAAGTAGGCTACATTTACAGCAGGAGCATAAGGTATGTTTCTCTAATTTTCAGTGGTAACAATTGACAAGAAGATTGTTGTTATGAAGTTACTTAAAGCAGGTTGTGATCTCAGCAATACCTAGTGTAATAAGTGTTGATGTTTATTGCTAAATTCATATTTCACAAAAACTGATTAACAGATCTTAGCAGCAGGTTTACCCTAATATGTACGAATTACATGTTGATGTTGCTGTCTAGTTACGATAAAAATTGGTTTGATGGGAATCACACATAAAGGTAACGAACGTGTTAATGTTGTCATGGTTGTAATGGTTATTATGGTTGCGTAAATTTTGGAAGTCATGATTTTGGTATGATTCCTATTTAAGAGTAGGATCAGTTATTATTTTTAAAATCCTAAAAAATTATTTTTATTGAAAGATTATTGAATTTTAGGGATTGCATATTTACTTCCATATATGTTGAATGTGTTTAGTAGCAAGACAGCAACAGGTTGTTTATGTTTGGTTCGTGGACAGAATATAAAGCAGCAGTAGTTTGGTTCGTTAATACTGCTTCATATTGTATTAGTATTGCTACGTATATTCTTTGTACTGCCAAGCTTAGCAACAGTTTAGTGACAGAAAAATGTGTCACTAACAGAATGGGAGGAAGGAGAACCTGATTAGCGACGCATTAGCAACACTTTAGTGACAGAAAAATGTGTCACTAACCGAATGGGAGGAAGGAGAACCAGTTTAGTGACAGATTGACGACTAATTAGTAACAGAATAAAGTGTCGCTAAATGAAGTAAGTTAGTACTGTTGCTTTTGAATACTGCTAGAGTTGTCCGATAAAGCAGTTTGTACTGCTAGCTTTGTTTGATATCGGATAGTACACGTCGTTTGGTTCTCAGATGGATTTGGATCTCGGACAGAACTATTTTTCAAATAGTTTATTCTTATTGATTTTATGGCTTGTTTTGGATTTATTGAAGAGGTGATTACGAAGACAATTGAATATTGCTTATTTGATGTTGTAGTTGAGTTTCACAGATGTGTGTTCTTATTATATCTTAAATTCGTGTTTGTAGCAGGACATTGACTTTAAAGATAACTTGTTCGTGCTTACAATGGTGTGACGAAGACTTGTCAAAATCTAGCAAAAGTGTGTGATTTTTCTTATGGTGCTCAATGCTTACATTTGCTATCACTTAGTATGTGTCTCATAGAAGATGAGGATTTTGTCAAGAGGTTGCGGTCTACTTATATTTCACATATTTATTATAAAGTTCAAACGCATTCATATCAAAAGATCCCATACCAACTCGTGGCCTTGTTTCCAACCCGCGCCTGTATTCAATAATTTTTAGAAACAAAAACAATCAGGTTTCTATGTTTAACTACATTACACATAAAAAGAACTCGAAACTCAAAAATAAACTGGAAACTTTTAGCGTGGGTCTTTACTATGTGGGTACAAAAACTAAATCCAAATCGCCTATCTCTAGTAAAACACCACATTCTATATTGGGATCTTAGATTTGATGATTACAAAACTACATATGCATAAATGAAGAAAGATGAAACAAAAGGAAACAAGATATGCTAAAGAAGGAAACAAGATCAAGATTAATGTTGATTGAGACATTACAAAATCAACATTAATGTTGAAGATATAGATTAGTCAAACATTAATGTGAAGATTAATGTTAATTAATTAGTTTCCTAATTGTATTATGTTTCCTTTTGAAACAACAAGGACTTAATGTGATAAATTAAGTTAGCTTCCTATGTAAGCTAGGTTTTCTTGTAAACCCTATATATAAAGGGTCATAGGCGTCTGGTTAAGATCATCCATCATAGTTAGATCTCTCTCAATGAGAGTCTAATAGTTAGTTAGTTTATGTATTAGTTAGTTTAGCCCCAAGGATCATTTGATCTTGGGGCAATAGATTAATAATAGAAAACCTTGTTTGATAACTTATTGTTCTTTATTATTCCGCTGCATATATAAGTTATCTGTAAAACTAATCCTAGATGGGCTAAACGATTCTCAACATGTGGTATCAGAGCGGGTTGCTCTTGATATCTAGGATGTTACAAGGTTTTTATGGTCGACTTTATAAAGAAAGAAGCTGCTGGTTTGAATTGAAACTAAACCCTAATTCCTCTAGGGTTTCAAAGGATGCTTGGTGTTCACAACGACAACAACTTTGTTTGATCTCTCGAGTTGTAACTACAAAGGTTTGATTTTGCTATTATTCTCAAGATCTTTTCTGCTAGTAAGGGTTTCATATATGTCTTCAGTCACGTTAACAAATGTTTAAAAATCCCAGAATTAGGGTTTTGGTGTGATCCCTAATCAGTCGCATATGTGGTTGTTTGACATATCTTGAATGTATTCTTTGTTGTTAAGCCTTCTGATTCATGAATTATATGATCATGATTGTTTACTGTTGGATCATGATCATATATTAGTTAAGGTTTTTGAGAAACCATAGTATGGAAAATTGAAAGCAGCAAATACGCGTCACAGGTTGTTAATATTCATTGGTTATGTATAGCAGGTGTGATCTCCACAATTGGTGTGATCTATATTGGTTGTTTAAAGTTTATACTGCTACGTATGGATTAGTACTGCTCGGTTTATCACTTAGTGCTGCTGTTTAATTATGGGTTAGTACTGCTCATATTCACACTTAGTACTGCTCATATGATTTTAATACTGCTAGTGGTCAGAGATGACTCAGTGACTGTTTAAGTGTCGCTAAAAGATATGGGAGGAAGGAGCATACATATATATGACAGATTGGTGACAGATAATGTGTCGCTAACAACAGTTTTGTGACAGATTTAGTAACAACTTTATGACGGAAAAAGTGTTGCTAATTGGTTTGGATGTTGGTACCGCTAGCATTGTCCGATGTTGGAAAAACAGACGCATTTTAGATCTCGGATAGATGATGAAATTATGGCTCATTTTGGGGATTATTATGAAGAAAATGGATTATTGCTTATTTGATGTTGTAGTTGATTTTCACAGGTTTGTGTTCTTATCATATCTCAAATGGCTTACAACATTTTAAGATAACTTGTTCGTGCTTAAATGGTGTTGACGGAGAATTGACGAATCTAGCAAAAGTGTGTGTTTTTCTTATCGTGCTCAATGCTCACATTTGCTATCACTTGAAAAAGTTACGTTATTGTGCTCAGTGTCTCATTTTATAGGTTAAATGAGGATTTTGTCAAGAGGTTGCGGTCTAATTATACTTTTTCCTGTTTGGTATGAGTTCGACATCACATGGATAGTGCAAGACATGAGACACAAGTTTGGGAGATTCAATTTTCGTTATACTTGATTTTATTCATCAATAATCACTACTTGGAGCCTACTGAGTTCGAGATTCAAGAGATGGTTAATATACTTTTCAGGGGAAGCTTATTGTTCACATATTTAACCATCTACATGCACCACTTGAGGGTAAGTGTTCACAAGTTGCATATCTACACAAGACCCCTATTGGATGATTACAAAAAGGGGAAGAAGACTACAAGAGATATAGTTTGTAACTTATTATTGTGGTGACACGTTTAAGAAGATCTTAAGTCAAGGGGAAGCATTGTTTCATTCATAGAGATTGTTTTGTAATATCAAATAGGGGAAGATTGTTGGTGAAAATTTTTCTTCCATACCAATGATGCTATTTATCAAAAATATGGTTAAAGATGAACTCTTTAAAGCATGAAAACAAAATGAACTCTCGTTTTATTTTTTATCACCATATCTTACATATTTTTATCTCGTAGAAATAGTATCCAAGAACTTAATTTTATGTGAGGATAACTAAAAATAGAACGAGAGATAAAAATAAAAGAAAAGAGCATACGTCTTGTGTCAGCAAAAGCAAGAATTAAGTTCATGAGAAAGAAATAGCATACTAAGGACAAAAAAGAAAATGCCCATACCAAAAAACATGACATTGTGAATAATAAAACAAAAATGAAATAAATAATTTTAAGTTGTATTCACGTGAAACTAAATCCATAGTTTCCAATTCTTATTCTCAGAATTCAACATGTCAAGAACAAATTCTCAAGCTAAAATTGTCTCTAAAGAACAGCTAATTCCACGTACTAACAGACTTTTCATCAAGAAGAACAACCAGCGTGTCGCTTCAGATTCACATATCACAAATACCATGCTGAGATTTGTTGTTAAATTCTAAGACACCACAAGCTATACAATCCGGTTGCCTAACTACAACTGTACCCAATCATCTCTATCACCAGTTTTGGGAAAATCATACAATCACAACATAAACAACCATCACATTTCAATTTTGAACTAGAAAATCACACTTTCACTCTCACACCTGGACTACTCAGAACTGTATTGCATATGCCTCTACCTAATCCCAACAACACTTATATCAAACCTCCCTCAAAAATTCAAATTCTTGAATTCATTAAGACACTTGGTTATGATGAAGATCCTGAAACTAAAAATGATTGCCATTTCAAAAATGGTAGCCACAAGACTTCATCGACCATGGAGAGCTATTCTGAGTGTACTCGACATATTCTTACGGGAAAAGACTCAAGCTGGGACACATATAGACTTCCAATACTTTAGATATTATGAGGTATTGTTCACTCTGCCAATTTAGATTTCACATCATTAATTTGGGATAAATTTGAATGGCAAGCAGTTGAAAGATCATCTAAACCATCAAAGATGTCTAAGCTGTTGTACACCCACTTCACCAAGCTTATCATTGACTACTTCTTTCACTCAACAAGAGTATCCCTCATAAGATCAGACCTCAAGCTCTGCACATTTTTACAAGATGATCATCCATAACCAAATTGATTAAGCACAACCTAACTATGAATTACAAGTTTGAATGGAAGTTCGTCGATATATGAGTAGTGATGCAATCAAAAGAAAGCAGAGGTACAGAGTACTATAATTGGCTAAGAAAGTGGAAAGGTGAAAAGCTAAAATAGTTGATGAACAGAAGAGCAACTCGTATCTCCAATCAAAAGTGGAAGAGGAAAAGGTTTTATGTGTTATGGTGATCAAGTAACATATGTTCCCAACAAACTCAAGAAAGATGTTGTGCCAAGGGAAACAAGATCTCTTACGAAGAAGTTTTAGGTGAACTTGCAAACTCCATCAGTATTCATGAACCGCGCTCTCAAAACGTGAAAAGTTAATTGAAATTGACAGTCAAACTGACAGCCTTGCAGATATGTACAATGAGTAGGGACAGAAACTCAAAGGTCCCGCAGTTAAAGATCATTGTTAGACTTACAGAAAGGATCAAAAGCTAGCAGACTTGAGAGTTTAAGCGAAAAAAAAAAGAAGCACCCAATTGTACAGGAGAAGATCGATGTTGCTCACAAAATACTATTCTCATCATATACTGCTAGTGATGCAACACTCTACTCTTCAGTTCAGACAATCAGAGGAATAGTGTATATGAAACTAATGATGCTGACGAATCTGATATGGATTTACCTGATGATAATCTACATGGAGATGATGATGCTGCAAAGTATGGAGTGTTCATGCATAACAAGTCTACTGCAACACCCAATTCTACCTATCTCAGTCTGACGGTTACAAGTTCCTCACTAGACTTCATTTAGACCTTGCCATAACAAGACACCTACAAATGAATTATGGATTTATGATCAACCCAGTGTTTACTGATTCTCAAACAACCTCAGTGGTGCATAACCCAGAGGGAAATCCTGAGCTAACAAGCTATATATCAGGTGTATTCGAAGTACCACTTGGTACACATGTAGATATACAGCGAACAAAAACTTTAATGCATGAAATGTTCCCAAATGAGAATGCTCATCATATATCATCTCTACCACAGCAAAGAAAATTCCCTATCCTACAACAACTCCCCAACCAAACTCTCTAAAAGCCAAAGCAAAGAAGTTGATGCAAAAGGTGAAAAAAATATGAGGAAGATCAACTTCAAGAAGGCAGTCGCATAGAAATTCAGAATAATAGAATCAGAAGCTTTAAACTCTACAAGATTTTAATGTATTTAGAAGATTTGAAAAAGTCGTCCAAGCAAAAGTTCTGACAGAAATCAAAAAGCTTCTACCTACTCATATCCCAAATGCCATTGCAAATTATGTTAGGCCACGCCTTAACACCACTTTGCTCAAAGTTATGAAAACCAACCAAATTACTCTCTTCACTCATCATCCACCTCTACTAATGAACTCTCAAATAGGATCTAAAAAATAGCTGCTGACAGATTCCACCGAACAAGTCAATGAACTCATACCACCTATAACATCAGCAACTTTATGATACCCATAAATGAATCGTCACATACTCATCAAGATCCACTTATGCTCAGCTGCACAATATCCTTCACAAAAGGTCTCAAACGATAATCAGGATCCTCCTAATAATCGTGAGGTGGGAAAACAAGAAGAAAAGAAGAACGGATGTTGGTGAACCTTCTTCTAGATCATCAAGGAGAAATAGATCTCCCGTGGCTATAGTACAAGATGATACACCTTCCATGCAACCCTTGGACAAAGCAGATATTCTTATCCATAAACCTTTCAACCCAGAATGGTTTCTAAAGAAGATGGGGTTAGCTAAAAGGAGAACGACATGGTTTGACTATTATTTGAAACAGACATTAATAAAATGAAAATCATATGCTTGACCATTAACTGTTTGCCATAGCAAAGAAGTTTAAAGAACTGATCCAGAAGGACGAGCTTACAATAGCAGATCTCGAAGGCAGAGGATTAAAACGGCTAAAGGTGCAGTACAACAATGATGTGGAACTCGAATACCATGTTTGTCAACTCAAAGCAGCAGTATTATCAGAAGCTTAGTGGAACAGTGATGAAGAAGATGTCTCTAAACCCAGATCATTTGAACGACACATGTCAAAAAGTACAAAACCACATCCTTGCTTCTACAACAACGACTACTCTTACCTTGTAGATCTCAGCATAGAATAGAAGTACACTGCTTCTATCACTAAACATTATGTTGCGAGATACTACAAAGAATGTATTGAGGATAGGATCTCTGAAAGATGGAGCAAAGAAGTTCGTCACTGTCACTTTGAAGCTCTTAATGGTAAACATCATTGGGAAGAGGATAGAATTTATTTCTTCAAAGCAGGAATAAGAGTCGTTACCGAAGGAAACGCCTATTCAGATTTAAGGATCAAATCAGTTGTTTGTATATTCGTAAAGAAGAAATGGGGTTATGGTTTTCTAACATCAATTGTAGTCAAGAGATCTGATGATAAAGAGTATCAATTCAGCTATGCAGATCTACCTAGACTCGGTTTGAATGATGTGGAAGATATGTACTTGCTCTAGGTTCAATATAAGCTACACCATCTCCTATTGGAATTTGTGAAAGACTTCAACAATGCTCTTCTCATGTTCATTAGAAAAATCGTGATCAAGAGCATGGTAGAAGATATTCAGCTTGGAGTGGAAAGCTATCAAAGAACTCTCAACCTCACCAAACCTATAATGTTCTTTGAAGGAATCGACCAAAGAATACCATTCAGGATGACTGCAACACATAAGGGGGTCATGTATGTTAACCAATACAACATAAAATCCCTTATGAAGCTAAGTGAAGTAAAGAAGTTCTGTGATGGTACACTTGTGAAGATTTAGGAAAATCTGATTGACATGTTGTCAAAGAACAAGTTGGGTAGCGGCAACAAAAGGTTGAAAGGAAGAGACTGGACCGACTATGATGTCAAGAGTTCAAAAGAGATGTTGAAGAAGATTGACGAGATACTTAGGCACAGAGATCAGCTCAGAAGGCTTAAGGAGTATGTTGCCTAATTACCATGATGTCCCCACTATCATGAATCGTTAATTTACATGGTGGTAACTAGTATGTTGTGAATAGATCTCTTCTTGAGATTAAAACTTCCCCCGTCCAGTAATTGGTACTCTCATATCACCGACCGTACTGTAAAAACAAACGCATTTCCTTTAAGAACTTTAGGTGTTTGGCAAAGCACATACCGGGGCAATAACTTGTAAAAATATATACTTAAGGCTTCAGTGTCATGAGCCTAGTGCAATAGTAATACTTTTTGTGTGATATTTTATTTGTTATAATAGTCACACACACTCAGAAATGTTGTGGTCCGCAATTATACTTATTTAAACCTATGAACTCACCAACTTTATGTTGACATTTTTGCATGTATTTCTCAGGTCCATAACTTGCATAACTTGCTAGCATGTGGAGTCTTCATGTAAGTAACCCGTTTGGGGTTGCGTCGCATTGACGAATTTCTCAAAACTACTATTCAATTGAATATCTTTCAAACTATTCTATTTTATGGTGGGAAACAATGGAATCTAAATTGTGAAAAATTATTTATACCAAATGTACGAATTAATGCCTTTTTAAAATGCTCATTTAGAGGTAAATTATTCTTTAATATTTTTTTGTTTCTTGTGCTATGAATCATTACCAAGGTTACCCTTTCCGCTGTGATATTTAGGGGTGTAACAGAGGTAAGCCCACAAAATACAATGATACAATTGTCGCAAATATGTTCTATTATGCCCCAATGATTATACTAGCTCAAGACAAGCGGACTAAAAGCTAATATGGTAAGGTAAAAGAATAAAGATGAGCTTACTTGCTAATGGCGAAGCATGAACGAACAAGAAGATAGAATATGAGTCCATGGCATAATTCCGCTGCGAGTACCCATATTGCGTGAAGAAGACTTGTTCATGGATAGATAAAAGTAAAGTAATGTCACAGTTGAGATGAATCAAAATCCACCGCTGAAGAAAAGTGAAATACTTATATCCCGACCTAAGATGGAAGTACCAACCATATATTTCGGACATATACAATGTGCCCAACCCCTAAAAAGAAACAAATTAAGGATAGGACAGACTATGGAGAAAAACTATCAATATTTGTGGATCTCACCCTTATCCTTTGTACTTAATTATCTTTTGGCGTAATAAAATTTATCGGGGAAACCCTTTACGTAAAATACAATATTCATTTCAAATATCGTAGTGCTATAATAAGAAATCAAGAAGGAAAGATCAGAGCAAGGGTGCCCTATGACTAAAAATCAAATGTTCATTTTAAACATTCAACATGATGAATTTAGTGCTTAAAAGAGTTGTCTGAAGGATCATTCGTGGCTTTGGCACATAAGGTACGGGCACTTAAACTTTGGTAACATAAAAATATTATCCTCAAATGGAATGGTAAAGGGGTTAGATCAAATTGATCATCCCAATCAAGTGTGTGAAGAATTCCTTCTTGGGAAGCATGCTAGGAGCTCGTTCCTAAAAGAAGCGACATCAAGAGCTAAGGAGACTCTACAACTAATTTACATAGATTTGCGTGTCTCATTACTCCACCCTCTCATGGTAAGAATCTCTACTTTATGATTCTTTATTGATGAACTATTTCAAGAAAGACTTGGGTAAATTTCTAAAAGAAAATCACAAGCCTTTGACACTTTTAAAAAATTTAAAGCTATGGTTGAAAAGGAGATGGTTTAAAGATTTAATCAATGAGATCAGATAGAGGTGGAGAATACTTATCAAAAGAATTTAACAAATTTTGTAAGGATAATGAGATCCGAAGATTTCTAACAGCTCCTTACTCCCCATAACAAAATTGAGTGGTGGAGAGAAAGAATATAACTGTTGATCCCACTTCAATGGATCTTGAATTCCTTAGCTTGTGTAAGGTTTAGTTATGCAAGATAAATCTTACACAACTATGATATAAACTTTATAGAATATATCAAAGACTATGCGGAATCTAATCTTTGATCAATAAGAAGAATATGCAATAGAATTGTAATTCTAATTAACACACAGATTAACAAACAAAGCTTCAATATATTAATACGAATACTCTAACTAGTATTAGGGTTACAAAACCTTGAAGCTATGACAATTCTATGAATGACTCATTTTTGGTACATACAACTCTATGCCCTATGACCTCCTTTTATACACCAAGGAGTCCTAGTCGATTTACAATATATTCTAAAGACTTAGAATATTCTCTATGATCTATTCTATAAATAACAATCCTTATCAAGTAATCTAGATCTTCAAGAAATCTTAATTCTTTCTCTGATAAGTCTTTGATCTTTTCTATGTCAGCATAAACTCTTCCAGCAATTGTAATCTTTCAGCAGTTGTAACTTTTGTACCAGCAGCATTAACATAGCACCAATAGTAGTAACTTATACACCAGCAACATTAACTATGTACAAGCAATTTTAACTACTTAAAAAGTTTTCTTCAATCTTCATCAGCAGTACTAAGTTACACTAGCAGTAGTGATAACGCCCAAATTATACATATTTCTATGGCGTTATTTATGTATATTTGATATTTTCTCGTGAACTTTTGGTACTTAAATTAGCTTGAATTGCTTATAGGTTCACTTGAAGACACTATAGACCCAAGCTCAAGAATCTATACATTTTGGGAGGCGAATACAAGAAAAGAAAGATTTCTAGCTAAAGTTCATAAAGTCCGCCGCACTTGTAACATTGTGCGCCGCACTTTCCTCTAAAGCCAAAACCACCGCACTTTGTCCCAAAGTTTGAAGAATTAAAGTCTAATAAATTCACATGCTCTAACTTCTCAAAACCGCAGCACTTATTTGTAAGTGCGCCGCACTTCCAGTAAAAGCCATTAAATGCTATCGCATTAACACCCAAAGTCCGCCGCACTTT
>BQNB010015075.1:0-29487 GCA_026074375.1 Tanacetum coccineum
AGCCGTTTCTGGATAGCGAATATGAAGTCCTTGCTCCTGTCCACATCTTTCTTTGACCAAAATCTGGTGTTCATCCCTGGATTAGTCCGGTTGATCTGGAATTCCTTGACTCGATAGTCATCATAGTAGTCTGCTCCTCGAATGACATTATTGATGAGTTCATTCGGTATTGTCATCCCAAAGACCTCTTGTTTGCTTCCCTTAGCACTGAACTTAAGATGACCTAGTACAGGTTCCTCAGTCGGCAAATGTAGTGGAGACTCTGGTCTTGGGTGGAAGTTGTGCAGACGTTGCAGGTGGAATATGATCAATTTTGTGAACCTGATACTTGGAATAAGAATAAGAGTTGCTTTCTTCTTCCCCAGAGTATGTTGTGCCAACTTCCTTTTGTCTTCTGTGAAGGTGTGGATGGATTGAGTGAATTCCTCCCACATCCTTTCAGCATAGTCAATGTGAGCTCGATTGACAATCCCCCAAAGGATTTGTAGCACTGGAGCTCTCGGCCTTTCAAATCCAGACGTCTTTCCCGTGAGGCACAGATTGATAATGGTTGCTAGTGCCCTCCACGGTTGGAACATGTCATTTGTGGTGACATTAGACAAGTGCATTACTTCCTTTGGATATCCCAACTTATTGACAAAATCAACAAGGGTATCAGGAGTTGGAGGAGAAGAGAAGGCCCGGTTTTTGTCGACTGGTGTTATTTGAAGAGCATCTCTGAGTGTGTCTTGATTGAGATTGAACCATTGCTCGTCCAGTTGACACTTAAAACTTCCAGCTTTACTGTCAAAACGAATGGTATCCCAGAATTGCTGAATGTAGATAGCAGGTATTGTTGATGACGCTGTAAAAGCTCTGAAGAAGTTAGTTTGCTTGAGAATGTCCACAGCAATCTTGAAAATTGGACTGCGTTGAGATTTTTCTTCATTCAGATAGCAGTTGCTTTTCCCAATTGGCACCCATCGATTGCGAGGCACGATTTGTTCATCAGTACGGACGGGTGAGGCCCTTGCAAGAGCTTGTTCAGTATTAGCCATTGATTCTGCAAAGTTACAATCATAGACGAACGAGCATGCAGATAATGGTTGTTAGATGAGAGCAAATGCACGGAAGTTAAGCATGTATGCACAATATCTAAACGCAAGGATTTTGACATACACAGACTCAAAACGCAGGTATCAAAACGCAGTCATTCTCAAAACGCAGTCATACTCAAAACGCAGTCATTCTCAAAACGCAGTCATACTCAAAACGCAGTCATACTCAAAACGCAGTCATTCTCAAAACGCAATCATACTCAAAACGCAGTCTTAGTCAAAAACGCAACTAGGTCAAAACGCAATCATCCACAAAACGCAATGATTATAATATTCAACACAAGTCAAAACGCAACCCTTTTAGAAAATTTTGAAAAAGAGGGTTCCATATTTTAATAATAAAATTTCTTCAAATCAAAACGCAACGAGTTGCGATTTGAGCCTGTTTTGTATCATATAATCAAAACGCAATCATATATTATATCATCAAAACGCAACATGAATTTTGCCTTTAAAATCATAAAACGCAACAACAACATAGCCACAAAACGCAACATGAATTTGGCCTTTAGAACCTTAAAACGCAACATCAATTTAACTACAAAACGCAACATGAATTTAGCCTTTAAAATCATAAAACGCAACAACAACATAGCCACAAAACGCAACATGAATTTGGCCTTTAGAATCCTAAAACGCAACAACAATATAACCACAAAACGCAACATTAATTTGGCCCTAAAACGCAGCATGAATGCCCTAAAACGCAGCATGAATCCTTGTCAACTCGCAACCTAAACTTATTCTAAAATGGTAATCACTACTCGAAAATTATAGGGACATTTAATGTACGGGGCGGGGAATCAATTTAGGCATTGGAAAATCATCTAGCATTCAAGAAAACGAAAACCCAATAATTAAACACACTAACCCTTGATTCGATGAGGTGTTTACACGATGATCTAAGAAAAAAAAATGCTTTAGAGATCTCAGATCTATCAAAACGCAACGAGAGAGAAATTTGAGAGAGAATCGCAACAAGTTTGTCTTGAAGTTTGTGGATATATTGACAAAGTCAAAAGCAACCCCCTTTTTTGTTCCAAAATTACACTTTCAGCAGTTGGCATAATTGGCCTTCTCTCTTTATTTTCTTATAATGCAAGCTAAATTTAAACTAATGGTCCTCACTTTTAATATTTCTTTAGCATTAGGAGCACGAATCAATCTAATGGATTGAGTAACTCGGAAAGCGGTACACAATTGGTCCTTTTTAAGTTAACACTAGTTTAACTCCCCCTTAAACCATAACCCCGTTAGTTACGAAAAAGAACTGAAAAAGATTCAATTTTTTTAGGTTTCTTGATATGATCAAATGAGATATTACATTAGTAACTGACGTCGTTTTGTCCCAGATCCAATTCCGAGGTAAAATTCCATTGCTTATTTTTTTTTTTTAAGTTTGAATTGGGGATTTTGGATTTCTAATTAAATGTGGAGGTGTAATGATTTCTTGAATTGATGAAGGAAGGCTTTAGCATCTTCTCCGACATGTGCGTTTTTATATTCATACTATATATCTTATTAATTTGTAATGATTGTTTAATTTTTTGCGTTTAAACCCTATCTTATTAAACTGAGTTTTCTTAAATCTTGATTATGTGTATGAACATGGATTGTAAATTTACCGAGCTATGTTGAGGTAATTCATTCTTATTCCTATCTTTTAATTTGAGAATATGATTAATTTTGAATTAGAGATAATAGGTGTGTAAAAGTTTTGATTTTGATATTTGGGATTTTTTATATTCAGGAGAGGATGTCAGGTATGTTGATGAAGGTGCGGAAGGTGCCACGCCTGTGATGTTACATGGTGCTATGGGTCAGACACGCTTTGTTGTCCAAGATCTTTTCAATGATAAGGTACAGTCAGACACGCTTTGTTGTCCAAGATCATACTCAGTTGGTTGTTTTAGGTGAAAACAATGGTAGTTGATTCTCCGGTTACATATCATGAGGTAACGTTGAGTATTAAAAGTAGAGTAATACATTTTTAGTTCTTATTTAATCACCAATTGTGATTGGTGTTTAGGTTACAAGCTATCTTCAAGAAATTGCTCCTGATCTGTGTGAACGAGTTGAGTTATACACCAAAAAGAATCCACTATTTGATGAATACAATATTGAAAATGAATTGAACAACATGCTTACTAAGAGGTGAGAAATTTCCACTTTTCATGTAACTTACGTTCAAACTGCTCGAGTTAAAAATATGTTTTGTTTTGTTGAGTACCACTCTTTAATGATATTTTTGGTTTCCAGGTGACGACACCATTTCTTTTTGAGCTGATGCCGTTGTACATGGTTCACTAATAAGGACACGGGTCAAAAGTGTATTTTAAATGTATAAAACATTCTAAACCATTGATATGTGTGAAAACACATATCCATTTTATACCAAAATAGACCCTAAAAAGACTAAAAACATATTAAAAATGGCAAAGATATATTTGTTTTTGTGTTTTGTGTGTGTAGATACGGATAAGACAAAAATTACGAGAAAACAGTCAAATACGGACAAACACGGACGTAGGAAACGGAAGAGCACAAAAGAAGCCGAGAAATCGAATAAGGACAAAAAGTCAGGCCTTAGTCAATAAAAGTCAACACTATAAGACAAAAATCCCAAGTTACAATACTAGTCCCTCGAGTTTCCAAAGTTACATAAATGGTCCCTAACCTTAATTGGTCCATAAACCCTTTTACCTTACCCGAAACCCTTTACCTAAGTCATAAGCCCAAAGCCCAAAACAAAATCCCATAACCTTTTTCACTAAGTCCAGGGACTAGTTTTGCCTAAATTCAAAACTGCACTTGGCTTATATTTCATAGAATTCACAAAAAAGAAGGACCAAAGTTGCCAATTGTCGAAACTTACCTTTTTTAACCTTTTTAGTTAAAATTAAGGGCGGGAAAGTTTGGTGTTACTGTTCACCGTCTCCTTCATCACTTAACCATGGGTAAATCAGAGGGCAAATTACAATTGAAGGTTCAATTGAGTAATTTAATGGTTCAAGTACAAGATGGCAGGGTCATTACATCATCATAAACCCTCATTGGTCAAGTACAAGATGGCAGGGTCATTACATCATCATAAATAGAGGCCACTTCTCACACATAAAGGGACGTAGATTTTAGTTTTATAATTTAGCTTAAATTTAGCTTATGTAATTTCCATTTAAAACTTGTGTAATTTCCTTTTCAATATTGTAATCAAGCTTTTATATTAATGAAATTTTGTTTTTGCTTTCAAATAATCTGTCAAAAGCTCTCTTACTTCACTTATAAGCTCTCAATAAGCCAAAATGTTAAGCTACAATGTCATAAGCTACTCATAAGCTCTTATAAGTCTCTAAGCTTATGATTGAGCTCAAGTTTTATCTTAATATACTTAAACTCTAAAATCAGATATAAACCTTTGCTTATTGGTACTTTTAGATTTATGGAAGGGGAGCTAGTCATGGAAGAGCTCCCATGGACTTCACTGGCTTATCTTAGGATAAGCCAGAGCTGTTGATAAGCTCATTTGAGCATAAGCTTCTGTTTAGCTGAAGCCAATGGTAAGTTTCTCATTTAATTTCTTTGTACTTAAATTTCAGCTTAGTAATTGCTTATTAGTGTAGTTCTACTTATTTACTTAATCTAATTGCTTATTTGTGCTTATAAATGTTTAATTATGCTTATCTATCATGTTTCTTAATCTGTTTTTAGTTTTAGTATTATAGATCTTAGTTTTTCAAAAATTTTGTCTAAAAAAATCATAAAAACCAAAAAACTTAATCTACTCAAAACTTAAAATCAGTTAAAAGTACCTTTGCTTTGGATTGTTACTTTTGGAAGAGAAGCTAATAATGGAAGAGCTTCTATGGACCTTTACTAGCTTATCCATAAGGATAAGCTAGAGCTAGCAGATAAGCTCATAGAGCCTTTTAAGCCTTTGTTTAGCTGAAGCAACTTGTAAGTTTTCATTTAAATTCATTTATCTTTTAATTTCTAGTTTAATGCTTGCTTATTTGCTTATTAATTTTACTTGTGTGCTTATCTAGTGTTTATTTGTGTTTGTTTTGATCTACTTATGCTCATTAGTAATCTGTTGTTAGTTAAAATAGTTTAGATCATAGTTTTTCTTCATTTTTGTCCTAAAACCATAAAAAACCAAAAATAGTAGTTTAGATTTTAGATTTTAAGTTCTAGCTTAATTGATTATTGATCTATGCTTGTTAAGCTTGTTATAAGTTGTTGGATGTCTGGTAATAAGAGTTTGTTAAAGAGATTTTCATTTCACAAGTCTTATTGAAATCTATCAAAACTAAAGGAGTGTTTGGTTTAACTCAGTTTGACCTCTTAAAGTCAAACTGAGTTGTGATCTTTGCTTGAGTGAGTTTTATAATCATTTTTAATTAATTATGAAATAGTTTTCAAAGTTTAGATTTCAAGTTTTAATAAGTTAAGGCTAGATTTGTTTGTCTCAGCACCAGGGCAAATTTTCCTCTTTTCTTTGCTAGCTTAAAAGTGATCCAAGTTTTCCTAGGCTTAGAATTGGCTTGTGTAGTGTTCTAACACTCTCATTGAGTAAGTCTAGTGCAGGGGAAATCACCTTAGTTGCCTGCATTTTTGTTTAGTCCCTTTGTCAAGTGCATCAGCAGTAGTAACTTTAGTTACTACTGCTGTCTTTTTCAGCTTCAATTAAGTTAGTAAATGTAGAATTTAGGATCTCAAATTCAACAAGCTAATAGATTAGATATAGTTTAAGTTAGATAAAAGCTTGTCTTATCATTTCTAGCTTAAATACTTAGGTAAATTTAGCTTAAAAAGTCATCAAAAATCTCAAAAAGACCAAAAACAGTAGGTATAGAACTTATCTCTTAATTCTTAATTCTTAGCTTATAGAGTTAGGTTTTTTAGTTGATAATCATAGCTTATAAGTAGTTCATTAAGTTTGCAAAAGTTCATAGTCAGTTAAAGCTTATTGAGCTTTTTAGCTTGTTTGATTTTTAAGCTTTTTGAGTTGATTCATGAGTTTGCAGCTTTGATCCTATATTTTAGTTAGCTTTTAGTGTTTCTTGTTTAATTATCTTATTAGAATTAGCTTGTAGGCATCTTAAGCTGTCTAAAACAGTTTTTGGTTTGTAATTTGAGCTTAATTTGAGCTTTGTGCAAGTGTTTAAGTGAAAACAAGCAATTTTGAGCTTAAAAGCTCACTTACTGCATCAGCTTATTTCACAAGCTCTTTTAGAGCTTAATATTGGGTTTCAGCTTAGACTCCTTTCATTAAAGTTGTTCAAAAAAGTATGTTCTTGCAGTTTTAGCTTTTAGTTTGCAAAAATAAAAAAAATGCAAAAAAAGGGGTGTTGCCAGCCTAGAACCCGCGACCTCTTGCTTATATGTCCTAAGTGTTAACCAGTGTGCTTCAATAGCTCATCTGGTTAACCTTCCTTTCATTTAATATTTGTACTTGTTTTTCTTTTCCTTTTTAATAATAAGCCGTAGCTAGTTAGGGACTTTTACCAGCTTATTAGATAAGCTGGGTTTAAGTTCTTATTTTTCTCCTATTCTTTGCAACTTTTAGGACTTTCCCTGAATTTTTGAGATTTTTCCATTTAGTAGATTATTTTTAATCATTTTTCTTAGGATTTTAATTTCGAAAAATCATAAAAAATAGAAAAAAGTTTCAGAAAAATATAAAAAAATAGTTTTTAGTTTTAGAAAAATTACTTTTAGGTTTACATTCAGAAAAAAATTATTTTTCCCACTTTTAGATTTTTATTTTTATTTTTGAGCTTTTATTTTTAATTTTAAAAATAGGATTTTAATTTTAAAAATAGTAAAAAATAGTTTTCTGAGTTTTTATGTTATTTTAGACTTTTCTAAATTTAAAAATCATTTTTCTTAATTTTTAGGACTTAATTTGCTATTTTTTAGGATTTAATTAGATTAAAATAGTTTTTAATTCATAATAAATTCAAAAATAATCAAAAAATATTTTTCTTTTTCTTAAAATTTTATTTAGTCTTATTTTAGGTTTAGAAATTTTGTTTGCATTTTTAGGAGTTAATTTTAATGTACTTGCTTATTTGTCGCGTTTTATTTGTTCCCGTTAATTATCTTAGTTCATTAATTGCTTTTTAATTGCTTATTTTAATTGTGTTTTTTTATTGGTAGTTATAGATAATCAAAAATATATTTTCTCTCATTCAAATCATAATCCAAACTAAGGCGTGGTTTCAATTTCATAAGTTGTTGGGGAAACGACCCGGGAAAGCATACTTCCCGGTTAATTATACGTATTAATATATATTATATTTATATTTTGAAATTTTCCTAGAGGGCTACTTTGGGAATTATTCCCTATACTTTTGTGTATTAATATAATATAGTGTATAAAAAACTATAATCAATTTTTGACGCCGTTGCCGGGGACTTGTGTTAAAGATTCCTTCATTTACGTTTGTTGATTTTGATTTGAAGATCCTTTCATTTACGAAAGTTATATTTTTGTTATAAAAATCAAAAACCCAAAAAAAAATTAAAAAATATAAAAAGTAAAAAATATTTTTCTTTTCTTTTTAGTATAGTTATCATATAAAAATAAAAAAAAGAGAAAAAAAAATCAAAAATATAAAAAATTGTCCTTAAAAAGAAATAAAATACACAAAGTTAGTAAAAGAACACCAACATATAATACTCTCAATCGATGTATTATCATTTCAATTTCCGGTGAACTTGAAAAGTTCCCAAATCAAACCAAAGATTCAAAAACTTGCCATTTATGTCATTTACGAGGTACGGCTCATCTTAAGAAGCAATTTTTATGAGTTACCGTGAAGTAATTCGATTATTTGGTTTAAGTTGTCTTCCGTGTATCCGTTTTAAATAGATTGTTAAAAAAAAATTCAAAAATCTAAAAAATAGTGTAATTTTTGTTTACTTTTTAATTTCTTTTCTTTATTTTTAGTGCATGCGCACTCGTTCTCAAGCTCGTAATCGAAATCGTCGACAACAACAATTAACCCCGGTTATTATTGAGGAACCCAGTGTTTACCAATGGCCGACAATCGTACCAGGATCAAATGTCCAGCTCCATCAGAGGGATACGAGGATGCAATTGTTGTTCATAATAAAGGCACATAAATTTGAACTCAAACAAACTTTGAATAATCTTGTTCAAGTAATTTAATTTATGGTAGTAGGCCCAAGACCTTTTTATCATTCGATTTTTCAACAAGGTTACTTCTACGTTTAGACATCCGGACGTTCCAAATACGTCGATTGTGTGTGTGTGTGTGTGTGTGTGTGCCTTTTTCTCTCAGAGGGTGTAGCCCGGATTTGGCTTGATAAAGAAACCACCCTTAGATCGATTTTCTATCGTGGGATTGATCTCTGTCTCGAAAATTCATTAAAAACAATTCTTTCACCTTCGAAACAAATAAAAACAACTTACCCTTCAAATGAAATCATTAATTTCTTGCAAAACCGAATGAAACTTTCATCGAAGCAATACGGGAACGTATTAAAGGATCTTCTTCGCCAATGTTCCTCATCATGGTTTCTTCGGGACAACCCCCTACCCCCACATTACATCCAACTTGTTACGTTATACAACTCTTTTGAATACATATGATCAAGATGCTTTAGATTCCGCGCAGGGTGGAAAGTTTCTTAGATAAATGCCTAGTGATGGTTCTAGCCATTATTAGAGTAAATACCAAGGTTTCGTTATTCATGAAGTCGTGCAATTGAACCCAGGAGTGAGTTCGAATGCCTCCTCTTTATACTTCTACACCTTCTAATTCTTTTGAATTTCAACAACTTCGCCGATTCTACTTGAGTAAAAATGGGTATTCGAATAAGCCCGATTAGAAAAAGATTGATTTGTTGTAAAAGAATGTTACGAAATCTGCTTTACCGTCAAAGCAGTCAGAGGAATAGTTTGTGTTTACATGTGGTTCAAACCAATGAATTTCAAAACTAATTGTCCAGTTAACAGGTAATGAATTCCCGTTTTTCAAGATCAACATTTCATCAATTCCATACAAAACCGCCGCTGTCGTTGGCAATTTTGTTCAAAAAAACTTCCTCATAATTTGGCAAATCAAATGAGGGACCACCCGGTTTTAAATTCAAAATGTGTGTGTGTGTGTGACAACCAAGGAAACAAAGCTGATATCCAAGGAAACAATTTCAATTCGAATCAAAAACCGTGAGGGCATTTTCAACCAAACCGTCAAAACAATCAAGGTAGCCGTTTATACAAGCCCCACTTTACCATACACCATACAAATAACCTATGGTTAATACAAGGATTTACCTTCCAGTTTCACAAATTCAAGTGTTTCTAAAACGGAATTTTTGTGAAAGCTACGACTAAGGCTAATGATGCGAACATGAATAATTTGCAAATGAAATTGGATTTAATTTTCAAAAGAAATCAAAAATTTTTTCAAAGATGTTCTAATAACAGGATTCTCAAGAAGCAAGAGGATTTCAAACATTGAATGCTAAAGTTTTTATTAGCAAAAATTATGTCACAACAGCCAAGCTTCAAGTTTCGAGTTCTTTACCAAGGGCAACACCATTTCCAAACCCTAGGAACGAAAGCCCAAGGCATTACCACACGAAGTGAGTGCCTCATATGATGGACCTCCGAATTCCACCGCCGGTGGTGCGAAAAGGAACCCGAATCTGATAACAAAGGATCTCGGTGCTTTCCAAACAACGAAAGAATAAATCCTCCTTTGGTCCAAGATCAAAATAAAGACAAAGAATCAATCAATGCAGCCTTTCAAGCGACCAAAGTACTAGTTTGCCTTACCCTCAAGACTTGCAATAAAGAAACTTCGTGAAAAGGATGAAATCTTAGCTTCCATGTTTATGGAAAATTTTCCGTAATCTTCACTTTGAGCGAAGTTTCGCGGCACGCTCTTGTATTCATATGCCTATGTTTTGCTCGATGTTTAAAAACATGCTTAATAACAAAGACAAGTTAATCGTGTGTTGTGATGTGTGTGTGTGTGTGTGTGTCTTTGAATGAAAGTTGTAGGTGCGGTTTGTCCTCAAAAGCTTCAGAGAAGCTAGGGACCCCGGTCGAGAGAGATCTATAGAAGAGAGTATCCATGTGATTTTTCGGAGTTTGGTAATTTGCTTTAGGCCCTAGCCGATTTAGGTTCTTGCATTAATCTCATGCCTATTTCCTTTCTGGGAAAAAGCTCTGGACTACCGGGCTTATACCGAAACAAAAATATGGGAGTTACGAATTAGTCGGATCCAAACAAAGTTTCACAATCCAACCGGTGTAGCCGAGAATGTTTTTGTCAAGGTAGGAAAGTTCTACTTTCTGGCCGATTTTGTTGTTCTTGATTTCATAGCCGATCCTCGAGTACCATTGATACTCGGGAGACCATTTCTTTAGGACGGCTCAGTGGGGGCCCTCATGCTTTAATTGAGGTGTATGAAGGAGAGATAATTCCTTAGAATCGATGCTTCAATCTTTGACCCTTAAGTGTGGTGATCTACTTCTATTTCGTTACAACAATTCTCGAATCGTTGAAGAAAGTTGATCTTCCCTATTGATCGTCACGTATGAAGAATACTCATAAGAAGTTTTAGATTTTTTCGATTCAGTTGCATATGGAAATCCTTCTCCCGGATACGATCCAACTGTTTCAAATTCTTCTCCGACTCTCACTCCTTTCGGGGATAGTGATTTTTTTTACTTTTGGGAAGAAGCTGATACTTTTTCTTGCCTCTTGCCAATGATCCTACATTCGCGGAAGTTGATGAAGCTATTATGACCCGAGGGGGAAATTCTCCTTCTTGAACATTCTTCTCAATAGTGATTCCTTAGCGTCACTTGAATCAGGGAAATTACTTACCAGAAAGCAGGAAAGAGCTTAAAGTTTGTAAATCCCGCCGAATCTTCAATCGATGATGAACCTCCGAGGCTGAACTTAAGGGATCTTTCCACCTTCATCTCGAATACACATTATTTAGCAGATCACAAAACAAGTTGACCTGTCTAAATTGCCAAAGATTGATGTGATGATGAGAATACCGCTTTCATAACAGTTCTTAAGTCCCGGAAAGCTAAGCATTGCTTGGATACTTTCCGGACATTAAAGCGGTAATAAACCGGAATTCTTATTCTCATTACGATTCCTAATGGAGGAGGATTACGAACCAACGGTCCAACATCAGAGGAGGGTTAATCCATAGATCCATGATGTCATTAAGAAAGAGGTTAAAAAAATATATAAAAAATAAAAAGTAAAAAATATTTTTCTTTTCTTTTTAGTATAAATAGAAGATTAAAAACAAAAATACAAAAATATTTTCTCTTTCAATTTAAAAAATAAACAAAGTTGGTAAAAGAACACCAACAAATAATACCTTCAATTGAGGTATTATCATAATAAGTTCCCAACTCGAATCAAAGATTTAAAAACTTACCGTTTGTGTCACTTACGAGATATGACTCACCTTAAAAAGTAAAATTTTTAAGAGCTACCGTGAAGTAAGTTTGATTATTTGGTTCAAGTTATCTATCTCATTGTCCGTAAAAATTAGATTAAAAACCAAAAATAATCTTCTTTTTCTTCTTATCCATTTAATTCTTTTCCTTAACCCTCTAAATTGTTTAATTCTTATGGTGTCACTCGATCATCGTTTGAAACCTCTCTTCTCGATTAAAGAATGCATGACTTGTGGAGCTTTGTACACTGCGGATTTTTGTTGTTCAAAAGGAGGACTTGAAGACAAAATTCTTGTTCCTAAACCTACTCAGAATTGTGCAACTTGTGGAAACCCGGTTGATGGTTCATATTGTCGACATTGTGTTTTTGTGCGAAAGTGTTTTAATGAAGGTTGGTATACAATTCATGATGAAAACGAAATTCTAAACACCTCCAAGTCATCCAAACACAACACTAGCATTGTTAATGTACCTCAAGAACCAATCGTCGTCAATCAAGACCACGGTAAAAATTCTTCGCAAAGTCCTCTACAAATTGACCACAATTGTTGTTACAAGTGTGGTGATTTGTTAGACGGTATCTTTTGTCAACGATGTACTTGCAAGTCTTGTGAGAACGGTGCTAATATTGGTTATAATTGTCCACCAAAAGTTCCGATTATATCTAATCCAGAACAATGCAATCAAACCATTAATGGGCTCCCACAGACTTTGCCAAGTATTCATCCGGCACACAATTCTGGAGATGAGAATTCATTCACTTATGATTCCAAACCTAAATTTACCAATGATTCTCCTAACGTTTTCAATCCACAACCCCAATACGTACCATACTCTTGTGAGTTATGTGGAAACGATTCTCATTACGGTTATGATTGTCCACCTCAAGTCCTGTTTGTCTACAATCAGGACCCGTGTTCCAATCAAAACTTTGATTATTTTCCACAAACTTCACCAAGTTTTCCACAACAATATCCTTGTTGTGAAGATTGTGGGGGTCCTCATGAGACTTTTCAATGTCAACCGATGAATGAAGACTATTATCATGAGCAAAACTCTTGCTATGATTCTAATTCTTTCGGCTTTGACCAATTTCAATCCCCACAATATACCGTCAATCATCCAATCTTCAATGCTCAAAATGAGTTTCTCAATTCTCAAAACAAGCTTATGGAGCGAATGACATCGATACATGATATGGTTGGTCAATTTATGCAAAAGAAGGAAGAAGAAAGGCGAATTGTGGAAGAGCAAGCGGCTAAAGATCGATATTGGAAGATTCCCATTTGCTATGATGATAACGAGGACTATACCATTGCTATAACACCCACTTTATCAACCAAGGAGCTCGTTGACTCTCTCATAATGGAGGATGAACATCTTGACACTATTCCGGCAACGGAATCGGACAAAATAATAAAGTCTAGCGTTGAGAACCTCGTCCCAATCCCAAGTGGATCCAAGGGTGTCTCCGATGATATTTGTGATAATGATCATTCTGATGTTGAATCTTTAGATATTCCAATCACGTCTCCTAAGATCGATTTTCTTTCCGAAGAGTTCACCGGTGAATTCACTCTTATTCTACCCAAAATGGATGAAGAAGAATTCGATGAAGAAGTTGATTGTTATGATCATGATATTTCAAGTGATGACGATTCTTATGAGAACATCGAGTACGTTGAAGAATCACCTCTCAAATTGGAGTACGATAATTTAGAGGAGGAGAATAAAGATCAAGAAAAGAAAGAGTTCGACTTAGAAGATATTTTTCAAATCCAAGACGTTATTCTTCGAGAGAAATTATTGAACGTTAATCGTCTTATTACTAATATCGAATCTTTGAAAGATAACCCCACTCCTGATCGTGTGCTCGAGTCTCCCTACTCATTTCCTATCTCCGTTAAGGATAGTGACTCTTTCTTTGAGAAGTTCGATACTTCTTTTTCTCATTCAGATAACTCTTTACCTGAATTTGAGACTTTTAGCGGTCATACAGAAGAGACGAGAAGTGGCAGTACCACTACTCATGCTAATAACTCTCTTCCCGAATATGATTCGTTTCTTTTTGAGATTGAGCCCGATCAAGGAGAATTGACTAGCGTTGTTATTTCTGATAATTCAAATGATCCTCTTTTGGAATTTCCTGAGTTTGAATCATTCCACTTTGATATTGATCAGTCATTTCCTCGTCCTCCACCGGAACCACCGGATGTTGAGAAATGTCTTGAACCCGAAGTGGTATTTTGATAACCAAAGTGTTTAAGGGTGTTTCTAAACCTCATGATTTTATGGCCGATATTTTACCCACCCTTCCCACCCTTGTTTCAGGTTTGACCTTCATTCTCTTTCTTTCTTCATTTCTCTCATTCGGGAGTGAAGACATAATTTTTGACCCCGGCATCATCACCTTTCCATTTTCTTATCTAGAGCAGGTGGCATTTTCAATGGAAGTTTCTTGTTCTAAGTGTTTCTTTCCCTAAGGATAATTAAATGCAGGGATCGAGTCAAGCTTGCGACTCGGTGAACAAAAACAAGCCGCTTCGTGGGAGTTCACCCTATGTTTATCCTTTTCTTTCTTCTTTCTATTTTCTAATAATAATGTGTTGTGATGTGTTGAGGCTAGCTTTTCCGTTCTTTGTGTTGTTGTTTGTACTTGTGATTGTTTGTAGGATTGAACCAACAAATTTTTGAAGCCTCTCGTGTTCGGTGTTGTGTCCCGGTTCACTCGAGCTTCCTATCCTTTGTTTGAAATTAGTTTGGGGAAATCCGATATCCTTTCATTATTATCGATTCACTTTTATCTTTGCATAATTAATAAACGGCTTAGATTTATGTAGAGACCCGCCTTAAACATTGAGGACAATGTTTCATTTTAGTTTGGGGAGGGAATCTATCGATTTGATGTTGCCTGCTTATTGTTTTGTTCTCACGTACCCCGTTTTCCCGCAAAAATTTCAAAATTTATAATTTTTAATTTGTAGAAAATAAGTGTTTTTGTCACAATTTTGACTTTCTTGCTGGGTAAGAATGAGAGTAAATTTTGACCCGATCGAGCATGTTGAGCTCTAGCTTGTTCCTTAACTTTTAGGCTAAGCGTTCGCTAAGTCGCGAAGAACGAAAAATGATAGAGTTAAGTATGAGTAGGATGTTAAACAAAGATTATTTGGAAATCTTAAGAGCTCATGTATGTAACTTATTTCTTTTTCTCCCATAAGCTCTTAACCGAATTAATATACGTGTTGATTTTGAAGATTAAACTTAAATCAACAATTTTTATATTGCAAAAATTTTAGTCTTAGTTCAAATTTATACTTGGATTTTTCAAAAAGAAGTATTCTTTAAATATGTTTAGTAAAAAAAATTAAAAAAAAATGATGATGATAAAATGAAAAAATAAATAATGAAAGCTGTGGGTTGATAAAAGTTTACTACCTCTTGCCGGCTCACAACCGATGTGGTAGTCTTCTAAAGAAAGCCCATAGTAAGAATAAAGATCCGAGACTGATAAAAGTTTGCTGCATCTTGCCGGCTCACAACCGATGTTGCAGCCTTCTAAAAGGTCGAGGGTTACAATTGCATAAATGTCTAAATAGTTAAATTAAATTAATAAATTGACTTCTTTTTGTTAAATTCAAATATGCTTTTGCACTTTGACTATTCTATTTTATAAGCTATGAATATTCGGGAAGCCTGAGAGTTTTTGAAACCTAAGGTCCGTGAGTCCCGATACTAGTCTCTGTGGGGTGTCAAAAGCCTGGTCACTTAGCCGCAAGGTTGGGATGTGCCGAGACGAAAGTCGCTACATGGGATGATCTCGCCTTTAAACTCATTATTCTAAGGTGGAACGTAAAGCATAGTATGTTGCAAAAAGTTGATCTATGGTTGAAATTCATGATAGCACACTCACTTAAGATATAATAAATGTCGGGAGTAAAAAGTTCACAAGTTGCATATATGAGTAGTGTTAGCATCTTTACTGATATTTAGCTGTGATTTTGTTTTAAGCTTGGTTGGGATAAGTGAAAAGTCAGGAACGATGAATTTATCCTTTTTGAGGCATTCTCAGATTTGAAATGCATCTTGTTCTATGATCCCTAACAGTTATGAAAATAAAGAAAGTCAAAATTATCTCAACTATAAAAAAAAAGAAAAAAGTTTTAAAAATGGGAAAATGGGTGTTTTATAACTTGTGACTTAGAAACTTTCCCCGCAAAGACTTTACTACTTCTTAAAGGATTAGTTTGGGGAAATTTCTTGGTATTTGGTTATAAGGCATGTAATATTGCATGAGGACACACAATCGTTTAGTTTGGGGAATTTTGATATGTGTGAAAACACACATCCATTTAATACCAAAAATGACCCTAAAATACCAAAAACATGATTAAAATGGCAAAGATATGCTTGTATTTGTGTTTTGTGTGTGCAGGTATGGATAAGACAAAAATCACAAGAAAACCGTAAAAAACGGGCAAACACGGACACGGGAAACGGAAGAGCACAAAAGAAGCCAAGGATTCAGAGCCTAAGCCAAGAAAAGTCAACCTTCAGTCAACCAATGGTCAACAAAAGTCATCCACAAAAAGACAAAATCCAAAATCACAATCCAAGTCCCTCAAGATTTGTAAAATTTCACAAATGGTCCCTAAACTCTAAATGGGCCCTAATTCCCTTACCCGGAAACAATATAACCAAATCCAAGCCCAAAGCCCAAATACCTTACCCGACCCAAATTTCCTTAACCCATTATCCTCAATACATAGTCCAGGGGCCAATTCTGCCATATTTGAAAGATATTTAAAACACCTAAACTTTCATTAAGCAAAGAGAGGGACTTACTTTGCCAATAGCCAAAGTTCAAATTCTTTTTAACTGTTTTCAGTTAGAAAAAGGCGCCAAGAAGTAAAAACACTATTCATCGTCCCTTCCAAAAATTACCACGCAGTCAAACAAGGGGCTTTTCTCAATTGAAGGGTGATTTAGACAATTCAAGGGAAGATGAACAAGATGGCAAGGTTAATTAAGTAATCTCAAGGCACTCATTGGCTCACTTAGCAAAGGAATGCCACGTGGAAGCAAGGAAGCACAAGAGATTGCTTGGTTTTACATTGGTATCACTCACACAACAAGCACAAACGTCTCATCAATGGATTGCCAGCTTGGCAATCCGTGTGAGATAAGTTTGTGATCCAACGGACAAGATCAAAGCTCCAATGATTGGGAAATTGAATGGTGTTGATTGAAAGAAGCGTGGGTAGCAAGGAAGACCTAGAAGGTTCAGAGAAGGGCTATAAATAGCACACACTTTTCACACACACGGGATCTAGTTTTTTAGCTCTTTAATTTTTAGCTTAATTTTTAAATGTAGTTTATGTAATTTCTTTTAAGCTTTTGTATTCAAGTATTGTAAGCAAGTTTTTAAATCAATGAAATTAAGTTTTATTTTAAGGAAATCTGTCATAAGCTTTTGTTTACTCATCTTCCTTTTCAACTGATAAGCTTCTGTCTCATAAGCTCTAATAAGCTCATTATAGCTCATCCAAGTCTATAAGCTTGGATTTGAGCTTAAAAGGTACTTAATCTACTTAAATACTTAAAATCATTTAATTACCTAAGCTTTTGGATTGATTGGACTTATGGAAGGGGATCCAATAATGGAAGGGATCCCAAGGACTTTACTGGCTTATCCTTGGATAAGCCAGAGCTGTTGATAAGCTCATTAGAGCATAAGCTTCTGTTTAGCTGAAGCTATTGGTTAGTTTTCATTTAAATTCCTTGTTTTAACTTACTAGTTTAAATTAGCCTAGTTATTTACTAGTTGCTTAATTGCTTAATTTGTTTGCTTATCTAAATGCTTATATGTGCTTAATTAGTATTCTAATTGCTTATTAGTCTTGTTCAATCATCTATTTTTAGTTAATATAGACTAGATCATAGTTTTCTTAATATTTGTCATAAAATCTCAAAAACCAAAAAATATAGTTTGCATAAGTATAGATCGTAGATTTTAGCTTATTAGGTTATGGATTAATGTTATTTAAGTTTGTTTTAAGCTGTTTATAATCTGGTTTTAAGGTTTCACTCACTAGTTTTTAAATCATAAGCTCAATTAAAATCTGTCAATAGCCAAAGGGGTGTTTGGAATAACAAAGTTTGACCTCTAATAGTCAAACTGAGTTGTTCATTTTGCTTGAGTTAAATTGATTATCATTTAAAAAGAGTAGTTAAGCTGTGTGTTCAAATTAGTTTTCAAAATCTAAGTAGTCTTAGCTCATTAAGAATATTTTTGCAGCAGGGGAATTTCCATTTTTCTTTGATAGTTAAAAGTTTGATCAAAGTCTTTGTAAGCTTGGTTTGTGTGTGTATTGAGTCACTACACACTGAATAAGTGTATCTAGTGCAGGAGTAACCAATTTGGTTACCTGCATTAGTGGTTTACCCTTTTTGTCTTTTACATCAGTTAGTCACCATTGCAGTCTTAAACTGCAGTGGCTTTTGGATCAAAGTTAGGATTAGCTCAAGTAGTTTTTAGACTTTTAAAATCAGTAAGTTCATAGATTACATATAGGATAATTCAGTTTAAGACTTGTTTTCTCATTTCTAGCTTATAACTTAGGATAATCTTGCTGTTAAAAGTTTACAAAAATCTCAAAAAATCAAAATCAGTAGATATAGAACTTAGTTTTCAATTATTAAATTTTAGCTTATAGTAGTTGTTTTAATAGGATGAATTCATAGCTTATAAGTAGGTGATTAATTTTCCATAGATTTAGCTTTTGATTTGGCTTAATGAGCTTTTTAGCTTAACTTGATTTTGAGCTTTTTGAGTTAAATTTTGAGTTTGCAGGATTGATCATTATATTCAGTTAGGATTAAGTGCTAAAGAGAAGAGTAGCTTATTAAAACTAGTTAGTAGACATCTTAAGGATTCTAAAACAGTTTTTGGTTTGTAATTTGAGCTTAATTTGAGCTTTGTGCAAGTATTTAATTGGAAACAAGCAATTTTGAGCTTAAAAGCTCACTTACTGCATCAACTTATTTCACAAGCTCTTTTAGAGCTTAATATTGGTTTTCAGCTTAGACTCCTTTCATTAAAGTTGTTTAAAAAAGTATGTTCTTCCAATTTTAGCTTTTAGTTTGCAAAAATAAAAAAATATACAAACAAAAAGAGGTGTTGCCAGCCTAGAACCCACGACCTCTTGCTTATATGTCCTAAGTGTTAACCAGTGTGCTTCAATAGCTCATCTGGTTAACCTTCCTTTCATTTAATATTTGTACTTGTTTTTCTTTTCCTTTTTAATAATAAGCCGTAGCTAGTTAGGGACTTTCACCAGCTTATTAGATAAGCTGGGTTTAAGTTCTTATTTTTCTCCTATTCTTTGCAACTTTTAGGACTTTCCCTGAATTTTTGAGATTTTTCCTTTTAGTAGATTATTTTTAATCATTTTTCTTAGGATTTAATTTTCGAAAAATCATAAAAAATAGAAAAAAGTTTCAGAAAAATATAAAAAAATAGCTTTTAGTTTTAGAAAAATTACTTTTAGGTTTACATTCAGAAAAAATCATTTTCCCACTTTTAGATTTTTATTTTTATTTTTAAGCTTTTATTTTTAATTTTAAAAATAGTAAAAAATAGTTTTCTAAGTTTTTATGTTATTTTAGACTTTTCTAAATTTAAAAATCATTTTTCTTAATTTTTAGGACTTAATTTGCTTATTTTTTAGGAATTAATTAGATTAAAATAGTTTTTAATTATTATAAATTCAAAAAAATAATCAAAAATTAATTTTTTTCTCTAAAATTTATAGTCTTTATTTTAGGTTTAGAATTTTTGTTTTGCATTTTTAGGAGTTAATTTTAATGTACTTGCTTATTTGTCGCGTTTTATATGTTCTCGTTAATTATCTTAGTTCATTAATTGCTTTTTAATTGATTATTTTAATTGTTTTTTTTATTGGTGAAGTTTTTAGATAATCAAAAATATATTTTCTCTCATTCAAATCATAATCCAAATCCTACGGCGTGCTTTTCAATTTAATAAGTCGTTGGGGAAAAGACCGGGAAAGCATACTTCCCGTTAATTTATACGTATTTAATTTTATCCTATATTTATATTTTGAAGGAATTTCCTTTTTACCTTTGTGGAAAGCTCTTGTAATATTCCGATAATTCCTTCATTTCGGATGAGCCCATTGTCTCAAGGAGTGTATTGGAATTTTATCATAGTTATCTATTTATATTATTTTACGTGTGTTTTTTTAATTGACGCAAATCAATGGCCTCCATCGAAATGAAGGAATTATTGGAACATTACAAGAGCTTTCCGACAAAAGGATTCATAAGGACTAGTTCCTCACCTTGGGGAGAGCCCGATCTTGTTTGTATAAAAAGACGATCGGGTCATTAAGGATGTGCTTCGACTAACGTGTGTTAAATTAAACTGACAGTAAAAGTAATCGTTATCCACTCGAGGATCGACGATTTATTTGATCAACTCCTGGGATCCAGTATTTATTCAAAGATAGATCTGAGATCAGGATATCACCAGCTTAGAGTGCGAGAGCAAGACATTCCAAAGACGGCATTTCGAACTCGGTATGGCCATTACGAGTTCCAGGTTATGCCATTCGGACTGACAAACGCACCTGCGGTATTCATGGACCTCATGAACCGAGTGTGCAAGCCTTACTTGGATAAATTCGTAATTGTCTTCATCGATGACATACTTATTTATTCAAAGGACGAGAAAGAGCACGAAGAACATCTTAAGGCAATTTTGGAATTGCTTAAGAAGGAGCAGTTGTATGCTAAGTTTTCAAAATGTGAATTTTGGATCCCGAAGGTACAATTTCTCGGACACGTCATAGATAGCAGAGGCATACATGTGGATCCAGCCAAGATAGAATCTATCAAAGATTGGGCATCTCCTAAGACACCAACGGAGATCCGCCAATTTTTAGGTCTTGCTGGTTACTATCGAAGATTCATCGAAGGATTTTCAAAGATTGCTAAGTCAATGACGAAACTTACTCAGAAAGGAATCAAGTTCGACTAGGGTGAAAAGGAAGAGAACGCTTTTCAGTTAATAAAGCAGAAGTTATGCAGTGCACCAATTTTGGCTTTACCTGAAGGGAGCAAAGACTTTATGGTCTACTGTGATGCGTCACACAAGGGTTTAGGTCCTGTATTAATGCAGAGAGAGAAGGTGATTGCTTATGCTTCTCAACAACTAAAAGTTTACGAGAAGAACTACACCACTCATGATTTGGAACTTGGATCGGTAGTGTTTGCCCTAAAGTTATAGAGACACTATCTATATGGAACCAGATGCACCGTGTTCACCGACCATAAAAGCCTACAACACATTCTCGATCAGAAGGAGCTTAACATGAGGCAACACCGTTGGCTAGAATTGTTGAGTGACTACGATTGTGATATTCGTTATCATCCCGGGAAAGCAAACGTAGTGGCCGATGCATTAAGCCGTAAAGAACGGATTGAGCCATTATGGGTTCGAGCCTTAGTTATGACCATTGACTTGTATCTTCCCAAACGAATATTAGAAGCTCAGGTCGAAGCCCAGAAACCAGAGAATCTTGTGAATGAAGACGTAGGCGGTATAATCAGGAGGAATATACCCAAGGAAAAATTGGAACCACGTGCCGATGGAACCTTATGTTTACACAGTAGGAGTTGGTTAACTTGTTATAGAGACTTAAGATCCATGATTATGTATGAATCCCACAAGTCGAAATATTCTATCCATCCCGGTTCGGAGAAGATGTATCAAGACATGAAAAAGCTATATTGGTGGCCCAATATGAAGGCAGACATCGCCACGTATGTTAGCAAATGCCTGACGTGTGCAAGTGTTAAGGCCGAACATCAAAGGCCATCGGGACTGCTAGTACAACCAGAGATACCCGAGTGGAAGTGGGATAATATCATGATGGATTTTATCACCAAACTTCCGAGGTCGTCGCAAGGTTTTGACACCATCTGGGTGATTGTGGATCAACTTACAAAATCTGATCACTTCTTGCCAATAAGGGAGAATGATCCATTGGACAAGTTGGCAAGGTTGTACTTGAATAGGATAGTGGCAAGACACAGGATACCTGCCTCAATTATCTGTGATCGTGATGGAAGATTTACTTCAAATTTCTGGAGATCATTTCAGAAAGCTTTGGGTACAGATATTAGTATGAGCACTGCGTATCATCCAGAAACTGACAGCCAAAGTGAGAGAACCATTCAAACTCTTGAGGACATGCTACGTGCTTGCGTTATCGATTTTGGCAAGGGCTGGGTTAAACATTTGCCATTGGCTGAGTTTTCATACAATAACAGTTATCACGCTAGCATAAAGGCCGCCCCTTATGAGGCACTGTATGGTCGAAAATGTCGATCACCGGTGTGCTAGGCCGAGGTTGGGGAAGCCCAACTGACGGGTCTGAAATTGATCCAAGAAACAACGGAAAAGATCGTCCTGATCAAGCAAAGGATGCAAGCAGCTCAGGATCGACAAAAGAGCTATGATGATCGGAAACAAAAGCCGATGGAGTTCAAGGTTAGGGACAAAGTTATGCTTAAGGTCTCGCCTTAGAAAGGGCTCGTACGGTTCGGTAAGCGGAGCAAGCTGAATCCAAGATATGTCGGACCTTTTAGGGTGTTAGTAAAAGTTGGGAAAGTTGCCTACAGGCTGGAACTTCCTCAAGAGTTGAGCAGAGTTCACCATACTTTCCATGTGTCTAATCTAAAGAAATGTTACGCCGACGAACCATTAGTCATGCCGTTAGAAGGAATTCATGTTGACGATAAGCTCCAGTTTGTGGAAGAGCCCATTGAAATTATGGAACGGGAGATCAAACGATTGAAGCCAAGCCAGATACCATTGGTTAAGGTTCGCTAGAAATCTAGGCGGGGCCCTGAGTTTACCTAGGAACGTGAGGATTCATTCAAAAAGAAATACCTACATTTCTTCACAAACCGGGCTTCGTCATCTACTACAAGGTCTCAAGCTTTGAGGACAAAGCTCTTTTAACGGGTGGAGACTATAACATTTCTCATTTTCATGTTATTGTACGACATTTATTATCCGTCACTATTTATTTTAGTCCGATACGCGTTTACTTTTAATAATGACTTTTAAGTTTAATTGCTTAGACTAGAAATAATCAATTAATGTAAACGGTCGTCAAATAAATTAAGGGTTGCATCAACCAAGTAGCAAATTATTATTAAGAAGATAATTATGTACTTTCCGTATTTTATTTTTATTTGTCACGTAAAAGGTCTACGTTTCACAATAAAATACATTTAGACATACCCCAAAAATACCTAGACTTACCAAGACTCAAACCAATACCCACTTTGAAACCTTAAATACAAAAATTAAATCAAACCTTGTGTTAATACTTACTAGGGCCGAATTATGGGACCAAAACAACTAGAAAATCTCCTAATATCTCCTAAAGTACATGTACAACCTAAGATTAATTAAGGCTTGTACTTAAATGTTCCTAGTTAGCCTAATGCACATTGGATGACAACTTTTCTTGCTCTTTTCTCTTGGCTACCCACGGCTAACCATCAAAACCACACACAAATCCTTAAAAATCCTACCAATATCTCTACAAGTACTAGTACAACCATGGTTCAATAAATGAATGTCCTAATGGTCTCCTAATGACAAATTATCCATTGGGTAATGACCATTTCCTTCCTTGGATCCCTTCTTAGCCGCGGTTAAAGAGAAATGAGCACACAAACCATAAGATTTCTCTAGCTAAGCAAATCTTGTACAAACACATCACAATTAAGGATGGTACTTAGTGGTTTAACAAAACAAGGTGTAGTTAACTAGAAAACTTCAAAACCACTAGGGCTTGGATCGGTTTGGTTTGTTTGTGTAACTAGAAACATGTAACCAAGTATTTGCCTATAAATACTCACACAACCTCACCATATTACACTCTTGCAACCCACACATACACGAAACACTCTCTACTTTGCTCTATTTGTTTTGGGTCACCACAGCCGAGACACTATCCACACAAACACGACATCACAATAATAATCATCAAGCTAAGCTTATACGTTTAAGGGTTTGAAAGCAAGAAATATTCAGTCTAAACTAACGCTTGGGGTATACAAGTCAAGTTTCTACATGACTACACGACACACACGTTCAAGAAGCTAGGACCCTTGTAAGTGTCTTAGCCTACGTTTATATTCAAGTTTCATGTGCCATAAGATACGGTTATTATGTGTTAATAAGCTAAACATGGGTCGTGCCTAGCATGACACAACCCATGTCCACGTCTTACAATATACAACATATATAGACTTGTGTGTTGAACCAAAATTGATAAGGCACATAACAAAGATTTTGTGTATAAGAATGAATGTTTAAATATGACTTGCACCCGCAAAATATTTAACCGAGAGGTTTGATAACTCGTTTGGAAACGGAAACACTTTCATGTCACGTATCAAAATACTTAACACCTCGTCTTGCTCAATAAAGGATGTGTACACTATAGTATATGCGAACTAGGTTTGTTTGGGATATGTCGAAATAAGTTAGCATAACCATAGTCGCGTCTTATGTCCAACACGAGCTCAAACAAACTCTAACGAAATTGTAACTCACTAATAGGTTGTATGATACAAGCTAAATTAAAAGTTAATACTGTCAGGCTTAAGAAGTTAGTACTGCTAGATGGGTTAGTACTGCTAGTAGAGTTAGTACTGCCAGCATATTGTTAATACTGCTAGTGTATTAATGATACTATTTTTGACAATCCTGAACTTTTTGTGTCCAACACGAGCTCAAACAAACTCTAACAAATTTATAACTCACTAATCAGTTGTGTGATACGAGCTAAATTAGAAGTTAATACTGCCAGGCTTAAGAGGTTAGTACTACTAGCAGAAGTTAGTACTGCCAGCAGAGTTAGTACTGCTAGCAGAAGCTAGTACTGCTAACAGAAGCTAGTACTGCTAGCAGAGTTAGTACTGCTAGCGTATTGTTAATACTGCTAGTCTATTAATAATATTGTTCTTGACATTCCTAAACTTGAGGGACTGTTTGAAACTCATAAGAACCAAAAATGTATTTTTTGTAAAATAAAGGGACTAAACATATCAATATGGAAACTCAGGGGTGTAAACGGTAAATATTATATTTTAAACTATGAGGACTATTTTTGGAAATAATGAAAACCTAAGGGTATTTTATATAATTAAGTGATTTAAATAAACACTTATGGTATCGAATTAGTCACGCGAATGATAAATAGGTGTCTTTATTATTAATACTTAAACACCTTGTAAACTTAAAAGTATATAGTCGTACACCTCCCCAAGAGCAAACGAGGAAAACGGATACAATAAACGTGTACACCACCACACAAGTGATAAAAGTATGTATAAACTAGAAATTGTTATAGATATACATTGAGTCGTTAGCCTAAATATGTAGACTAAGGCTTGATTGTATTTACTTAGGTAATTGACGGTGTGATTCACTACTTGCTTGGATATATAATATCAATCAGAGGAATACCTTCTAAGGTAAGTTCATAGCCCCATGTTTTACTATTATTTAAATGATTTACATCCTTGGGGTGAGAACATGCTTGTTTTACAAATTGGATGCAAGTGTACATTTTATACCATGATTACGTGTTTGCCTAAGTTACCTTAACCCAGTATGTCCATGATCATGAACTATTAATTGCATAGATGTGATTGGGAATTACATTATGTTGGCGCGAATGTTATGAATAGATCTATTAGGGATTGACAATCCCCGTTCGGGTGACTAGCTATCAATGAGAACGAACGCATATCATGTCGAATTTGGGATGTTGCAGGGTTAGCACATCATTCACGGAAACTTGTTGGAAAATATATTTGCATTCATATATGTGGAGCTTCAGTGTCATGAGCTTAGGAAAACGTAATTACTTTTATGATGTTTGCATGTGTTGCTCAATCATACACTTGGAAATCTTACGGTCCTACAATTGATTTACATAAACCTATGAATTCACCAACTTTATGTTGACGTTTTAAGCATGTTTTTCAGGTCAATAAGGCACGGGGTGCGGTGATATATTGGAAGTCAATAATTGAAGAGTCAACATTTAAGATTTGGGGTCTTATTACATTTTGGGGACAATTGTTATAAACCATAATCTTTATTTATATTGTTGAATAATCCAAAGCCGTGAGCTTATGTAACAAACAAGTATTTTGTTAATCCAATGTATCTTTTTCAAACGACACATTTAGTGGTCGTTCTCATATCTTGTGCTATTGATCCGTAAATGTAACGCCCTCGGGTATTCAACATTCCGTTGTGTACTCAGATTTGAGGGTGTTACATTATCAAATAGTCATCCCTAAAGGTGTGCATCTCGATCTTGTTTCTCTAAGATAGTGTCTTGTCTTGAGTAAGGAAGTAGTAAATGATAACTTTGGTGAATCGAGGGTAGTACATCTTCTCTTGCTTTTTGTAGGCTATGAAGTCCTAATAAAATGAATCTTCTTTAGCCTGTGAAAGCTTAGTTAACTTGGATAAATCCAAACTAACTATATGAGAAACTATGATTGTGAATGTAACACCCCCAAATAGGGTCGCAACGGAATATGGGTTTGGGAGCGTTACTTCATAGATCAATAGCACAAGATATATATAAGAATGACCATTTAAAAGTCGTTTAAAGCCGATACATTAGATTTAGCAAATAGTTTGGTACAAAAGCCTGAAACTTCACTTGTTCAAAATACAAAGATTCTAATCCATAACCATTATACAAAATGTAATGCGACCAAATCTTTAATGCATGTGACATCCAAAACATAATCACCAATGTATCCCTTGCACCTCGTGCCTTACTGGTCTCCTGAAAAACATTGCTTAAAACGTCAACAATAATGTTGGTGAATTCAGAGGTTTGTAAAATATATAAGCATAGGACCGCAAGATTTCCCCCGTGATAATACATCAAATGCAAACATCACAAAAATGTCATTACGTTTCCCTAAGCTCATGATACTAAAGCTCGACATATATGAATTGCAATATAAAATTGCCTACATTGCCCTTGATGATGTTTAACCCGAAACATCCCAAATCCGACATGGTATACATTCGTTCCTGGTGATAGCTAATCACCCGAACGAGGATGTCAATCCTAAATAGATCTATTTATAACATTCGCGCTTATAATCCAGTAATTAACCAGGTCATGATAATGGGCTCATTGGGTATTGTTACCTAGGCAAACACGTAATCATAATATAAAAATGTCCACTTGCGTCTAATTGTAAAAACATGCATATGTTTCTCACCCCAAAACTTGTAAATCATTGTAATTGTAAAATGTGGGGCTATGAACTCACCTTGAGTGAGTGAATCAACAATGTAAATCACAGAATGATAATGCATCATGTAAACGTCTGAATGCAACCTAATTAATTATAGGCCATATAAGAAAATGTCAAGCGTACATATGAATATGAATTGCACAATGCAATGCCACACATATATACTTGTAGTGAGGTGTTGAACATAGATTTATATGTTGTTATAAAGTACCCTTAAAGTTTTATTTGGCTATTTTCCATTTGTAAATAACATTGTACTATCATTCAAGCTATCATAATATAGAGGTCATGTAGTGAACGTATGAGGAGCCAGGACACTTTAAATTGTAAATCCACAACTAGTCAATGCGACACCCCGAAGAGGTCTCATATCATTTTGAAACTCCCTAGTAATATAGCACTTGGTATATATAAATCATATGTAAAAATCATAAGGAATAGGGGTTTTGGATACATAAGCATAAAAGTAAATTAAAAACAAGTTTTAAGTAGTTGTAAATCCAACTTAAAAACGTACGTATCTAACTTGTTATAAGGCCATTTTTCTTGGGGAAACTCTTTAAACAAAGCTAAAATGTCTACTTCCATTATTTCAAAGCCTTTATTCCATTTCATGAGTTTTAGATGTTGGTTTATGCAAAATCACTTTCGGACCAGCTCAAAATAGTTGAACTTGTGTCGTAAATTGGCTATAACTCTTTCATTTTCCTATAAAATAACGCGTTTTCGGAGTCTATGATAATCTACTCTGAGTCTAGTTTTCAAATATGTAAGCCACTTGACTCACCTTGTTACCCATAAAACGTTATACTCAAAATGATTCACAACAGTCATTGCTGTCCCAAGACAGCAGGTTTGCCTCCCGGTAAAGGGGCCATATCTCCCTCGTTACATATCGAAACATGTTGGTTCAAGTCTCAGATTTTAAGTCAAAGAGTTCTCTAAATATACTAAAACTGGACCAAATGTCCAAAATGCACCTAACCTAGTGGGTTTTACAAAAGAAATTTGGTGTGCAGAATCATGTCCGAATTTAGTAACTTTCTTTGCGTGACTTACTAGCCATAGCAAATGATCTTTAAAAATTCCCAAAAAATTCAGAGAACATCATAGGATATATAGGTATGTGACTTAGAAACAGCTAGGGCCAAAAATATGTCTACATATGTTTTATAAATTCAAACTTAAGCATGATATTCTAAATCAGATTCTGAGTTTTAAGCAACAAACTTTTCATTAACATTTTCAACACCACAAGTATATATAAGTCCTAATATGAGCATGGCATTCATATATGAAATACAAGTATAGAGATATTGAGTTAACCTTATGTGATGATGATATGAACACAAACAAGAACTAAACAATAGTTTAGATTCAAAATCCAAGCTAAACCCAAATGAAACCCTAATCTTGCTTTTTCCTTGCTTAACTCTTGTAAAGGCTTAACCTAGCCTTCAAACCTTCTTAGTATATCTTAAATATCATACTAGTATGCTTGTAATATTTGTAGGAAAAAGTTTATGAATGGATTGTGGTGCTTGGTTTCTTGCCGTGGACAATAGAGAGAAAAAGAGAAATATGTGAAAGTTTTTACTACTTGGAAATGAAAGTGATATGTCTACTAGTATATCTTTCTTATATAAATACTACAACTTGGTCCAACTTAGAATAGGAAGTCAAAGATGGAAGATATAAGAGGAGGGGGGACGGCAAGGGTTATAAGGGTTTTAGGGAAGAATGTTTGCTATAAGTCTTCATGTTGTACTAGGTTGGTTTAATGAGTATATGTTGTACAAAGATTTGGTTAGTATTTTGTGTGCTAAGGTGTACTTGTTCTCTCCTCTTTGATGTGAAGTAGGGGTGAGAAAAAAGGGAAATAACACCTTGACATCTTATGAAAATATTACTAGTATGAAGTTTAGAGATTTTTGTTTAAGTGTACCTAGTTGTAGTATGTAAGTCCTGAACTTCTAACTTGTATAAATGAGAATGGATAGATTCGGCCAAAAATGATAGCATGGTTAAAGTTTTATAAAAACTTTGAGTATTGGGTATAATAATGGGTATTTGTTAAAGCTTAGATAAATTATGGTGGTTTCGGGAATGCTTAAACGCAATTTATCGTGAAACGTAAACACTTTACGTAACCAATAAAAATAAAATAAACAAAGTTAATAATTATCCTCAAAATAATTACTTAACACTTGCTTGATGTAAACATTTAATTGTTTGATGCTCATTTACATTGAATGATCATTTTTAGCTTACACGATTTAACTTAACGATTACGATTTAAAGCAAACGCATACAATACTAAAAATACATAGTGGATTTATTGACATCATAAATGACCCTAAAACACGGGGTGTTATAGTCTTCCCCCGTTAAGTGAGTTGATTGCTAGTTTTATATACGCAAAATAATATATATAATAATATTCTCCAAAAGAGCAATTAAGAACTTTCCTAATGTCTCCCTTAAGAAAAGCTCACTCTAAAAGATATATATATATATAATATA